>JAAXCT010002578.1:0-65696 GCA_012490785.1 Eragrostis nindensis | reverse complement strand
TCACTCCATTTGAGTCCGATTAGGGAAATTCAATCCCATTTGGGTGGAATTGGATTGTGGTTCTATTTTATTCGTTTGATCTAGGCCATAGGCTATGTCTTTGTTCATCCATTTACATGGGCTTATCTTTCTTAAATTGGGCCTTTGATTGTATTCCAATGGATTATGGTTCCATTTTATTCGTTTGGCAATAGGGCCGTGGGTTTATCTTTAAAACTAGGACTTTTTTCCCTTTGATTGTACTTCCTTCTTTCTATTTCTTTTTGAAAAATCTAATTCTTTATATTGTTTATCTTGAGTTTCTTTATTTTTGGTAACTAATTCGATTTTTCATTCCCTCTCTATTTTCTAAATATCTTTCTTTAACTTTTTGCTCATGGACTCAGTGGAATTATATAAACGATGTTATGGAGAAATTTCACATGGATTACATGAGCAAAATCTATACGCCAGTGGGATTCATAAATGTACATGTAATACATCACCTTTTTTTATGTATTTCTTTGTTTATCCATAGATTGATGAAATGGTTCTAATGATCTAACGGAAAATGAAATTGAAACTAATAGAGCAGAGACAACCTACTAGTGGAGCAACTTTATGCAGTAGTGGAACATTATAAATAAAAGTTAGTATGTCTGCTCTATATATACATAAAAAATGTGTTCAAATAGAAATGTTCTATTTATTACATTTCAATAGGTTCCATGGTTTCAATGATGTTCAAATATATTATTTGCGACGCTATAATAGTAGTCAATAATTCTCCAGCAATGAAGCTAGAACCCGACGGCCACCGCGCGCCACTGCATCTCGCCGAGGATGTTGACCAAAACCTGCAGACTCGTTTTCCTTCCACGTTCGTGACTGACCGGCAGCTGTGTCCGCCGGCCTCCGTACGTCGTCCAGGCCGTGTCCGTGGTCCACGCTACACACGCACTCACCTACACTTCCTGGCCAATTGTCACACGCGGCTCAACAAGCAATTCCACGAGGTTGCTTTCCAAATTTTGGTCTGTTTTCCCGTGAAGAACTGAAGACCGTGACCTGAACACACGGTGGGGCGTCAATATTTTACGCGGGGCGGGACGCACGTCTTCCATTAATTCGTTCCCGTCATGCTCACGCCTGTCTGACCTGAACACTTATCAGGTCACCGCCATCAGTACGGTGGTCACGTACGTACTCTCGACGCCCCGTTGTACGTGTTCCAGTTGGGCGTGATCAAGTCCATTTCCATTTCCGTCCCTTTGTATTACCGACAAATAATTTGACCGAGTTGAGCGAGACAAAATGGGAATCTGATCCTGTTTACTCCTATCTGCACAGTTCTCGGTCAACAAGACGTCTGTTCTAAGCGCGTATTTCATTCAGTAGTATTTCAAAATTTTAACTGTACATAATACAAGAAGTATACATGTGTATATATCTGTGTGCATAAATACACTCATGCTATCGAGAATACTAACGTCTGACGCTCTGCTGCAGTTCCCACCGGTTCCCTCAAGTGGTGGACGTGGTGCAGGACTGCGTCGCGAATCGAGGAGGGGATCCGGCTGCCGTCGGTGGTGCTGATGAGGCTGCGCCGGCACCGCCGTTGCCGCCCTCTCGGCGACGCCGTGACTAGCGCCACGGGGAGTAGTAGTGGGAGCCTGAGGCGGCGCACCTCCTCCAGCCATGACCGACGAAATGGCCGCCGCCAGCGCCGTGGTGAAGTTGGGGTCGGACGCGATCGCCGCCGTCACCGTCTCCATCACCGACTGCTGCCGCGCGCCCAGCCCGGCCGGCAGCGTCGTCGTCGCGGGCGCCCTCTGCGGCAGGTACATCGCCAGCGGCGACGGCACCGGGAACGGCATCGCCGGGGCTCCCGCCGCAGGGTGTATACCACCCGCCAGCGGGCGGTGGAGGCCGACGCCGCCTCCGCCGGCGCTCGGCGGCTGCGTGAGGTCGAGGGTGATGGTGGGGAACGGCGCGGACGCGGAGAGCGTGGCCATGGTGGACGCGTAGGGGAAGGAGTGGTGGAACAGCGCCGCCGGGTGGCCCAGGAGCGCGGCGGCGCCGTCGCGGCTGGTGGTCGAGCCGGAGAGCAGCATGGCCGCCGCCGCCGAGGTGGTGTTCGCCATGGTTGTCGCCGCCGGCGGCAGCGGGTGGTTGTGGTTGCCCTCGTACGTCGTGATCAGGATGCTCTTGTCCTCGGCGCACCGTTGCACCTGCAAGCAAAGCACGCACGCACGCACGTTACAAATCTGATGACATGACGTGTGCAAACGTGGGCTTGACGTAGGTACGAATCATGCATGCAATCATGTCATGGGCTTTGGTGTATCTCAGTCGGTGTTTGTTGAACTATCAGAAATGAACAGAACCTTGTTGTGTTCCGACTAGCTAGCTGCTAACGAATAGTCCAACAGAACGGGCCATTTTATACAGTTGGTAGATGTGTACGCGATTGCACCGTTAGGTAAAGAGATATACATAATACATAGTATATTTATGCTTGGAAATAGAGTCATTGAGGTAAGTACTTATAAAAGCTTACGAAAGGGTACGCAGCATACATGCTATTGGGTTTGTTCACATTGTAGCATCGAGAGTGTTGCGTATCTATATGTTTTACTAACCATATATCGAAGCTAGCTGCAAGTCAATGGTATGCATACATGATTGCCTTATAGTTAATTCACATAAGTCAACTTTCTGTGAGAGAAACGACATACGTTTCAGAGATTAGGTACCTGTACATACTCCTCTCCAAGATTGGGTTATTTTAAGGTTTGTGTATGTCGATTTTGTCAGACGTTTGACATTACAATGAGTGCTGCCAAAGCAAACTACTTTTGTGCTTCCCTAATCGGAAATGATTTTATGCTTGATGGTTTATATCTAGATTTCTTCCCTTCACATTTTGAACTGGAGCGCGCTCAAGCAGATATACCTGGTTTAGCTATGGTGACTAGAGTTTATCTTTCTCTTCTTTTTTTTTCCTTACTTAACAGTACAAACTTTTTTTTCCTTCAAAAAAGATCCAGTGGATGCATCAGGTGCTTGTAGTATATATATAATACGTGCTTCGATATATGACAACCATTTTGCCTAGCATCTTCAACGAGTAGATTTCAGCCGGCTAAGCTAAATAATGAGTAGTTTGTTTTTTTTTTATATTTGCTATGAAATAACTGATTCAGATATACGTTCGGACAGGAAGAAAACATATAAATACTAGTATATATATACAGCTTAAATCTAGAATCTCAAGTAGCAGCGCTTGATCATTTGTAATGCATATATAATTAACGCACTAAGGAAATTTTCTGCCTCGGCAGTCAGCACCTGAACTCCTAAGTCTAACGAAATGACGCATGCACACAATTTTTTCAACAAGAGTGACGGTAGAATATGGATAGGTCGAGCATATATTACCTGCTTCCTCACTGGGCACGCCACAGCCATTGTACACCGATAGTATGCTCTCGGGCACGGGTTACCCTTTGCCATCTTCTGTCCGTACTTCCTCCATTGGCAACCGTCGCTAATCTACAGTAAGAAAAATAAGGTTAAATAATGCTACACTCAAGGGCACATATCAAGTAAAAATATAAGTACATCTATGATCATGACTAGGTGTGGTCTCTCAATTCTTCAACACAAGTTTTTTGTTAATTTTTTTATCGCCATCTGCAGTGATAAAGAAACTAGCAAAGTCGACTTAAGCTTATGTGAGATCTAAGATGATATTCTATTTAAGATCAGCATTCTGAACAGAAATTAATCATATCAATGCGTACCGTGTAATAATGCTTTACACTCGACTTAATTAACGAAGAACTCAAGTACTCCCATTCAAATTGAAAGAACCCTCATTCTGAAACCTCTAGCTAACTTATGCAAATAGTTCTTTAATGTTCAGATGAAAAATGAAAGAACAAATTTCAGACTTCCTCTATGTTAACACACTTTTTTCTTGGCTGTTAATTGAGTTCATCAGTCAAGGATGGAGTAATTACCATTGGCGCCTCAGATCGAGCCCGCACTGACACCCTCGCCTTGCGGCCCGGCAGCTCCGCGGGCGCCTGCTCGCCGTTCTCCCTCGGCGGAGCCGTCCCATCCTGAGACATCCTCCTCTTGCCGTCGACGTCATTGTTTGCTGCATTGCTCAACGAAGGCGACGCGTCGCCGGCCCCGTCGCTGGCATCGTCCTCCACTCCGGCATCGGCATGCTGCTGCTGCGCCGTGGACGACGCGCGCCCCTCCAGCAACCGCCGCGTCGACGCGTTGTGCGCCCCCGGGGACTGCAGGTGGGTCTGCATCGAGATTTGGTGGAGAAAAGTACGTGTAGTTCGATTAGTCAAAGAGGAAACCGGGAAGCAATTGAAAGTCTGCATGCATGAGATGAGCACAAGCTAACTACTACTGCTACAGTAGTGATCAGATGTAGCAGTAGCTGTGGCCTGCGGTGTTCATAATTGCTGTCACCGTAAAGCAAATCAAAGCAAAATTGAAAACAGACAACCGGGGGCTTTGGAACAAGGGGTGTACACTTGTAAATTGAATCATTTTGAGGCGAATATGAAATTAAATTATTTGTTTGATGGAAAGAATTTCTCTGAGAGGATCGGCTCTGAAAGTTTCGGAAGAAATGATGTAGTAATGTGAGTCAATGCCATCCTCAGCTAGCCCCATGCTCTCTATGATTCTATCGCATTAGTATTTGATCGTGTTGGGTTTTTTTTACCCCATATTAGATTATAATATCTGCGTGTATTTTTATATGATTAATCAATCAAGTAAGTAAACTGAGGCATTCATAAGATCATGTGATCAGACTTGATGAGGATCTTACATGAACGTGCGTGCATGCACGCAAATTTAGCTATGACCTTGTAATTATTGCAGAAATCTTGATCGTGAAGAATTTTCTCCACAACATATATATTTCTCTAACATATATATGTATATGTGTCAAACATGTAGCGCATTCAAAGGTTGTGCAGTCGACCAGGATTCAAATGGATTATCCAATACGGTGCAGTCATTTTCATAAGTTTGTTAATTAGACACAATCAAATTTCTTCATACAGAGATAGATTGTGTTTTTCACGATCAAGAGGTCAGTCGAACCATTTTTGCGAAGAAAGAAGAAATATGTGCATGTATCGATGATAAAAGACTGACAACAACTTAAATTTTTTTTTTTTTTGCAAGGGACAACAACTTAATTAAGGTTGCCATAATTTGAAGAATGCCTATTTTGCAGCCAATAAGTTATAAGTAATTTGATTTGCGCTAAGTTAGAAAGTTTTCTGTATATTCATAATAATTTACCGAATCATCCCCTCCAGCTAAGAACTATATATCTTCCAGAAAGAAAAATCGAAATATCAAGCAACACTATATCGGAAATGGTAAATTTGTTAGAACACGCAGTCCAAAAGATGGCAGATCATAGTAGTGTAACTGTTATGATGAGAGGAATTAGTACTCACATGGGCCAGTGATGATCGGTTGTTCATGAGATCTCCAGGGAGGTGATGGTGTGGGTGTTGCTGCTGTGTGACCTGGAGAAGCTGCTGGTACAGCGTGCTGTAGCTTCGGGTGAGCTCCTCCAGCATGCCCCGCATCCGCCGGTTCTCCTCGGACACACGCCGGAGCTCCGCTTCCACTGCCGTCACCTCCATCTACGCATCGTATATTATCAGGTATGTGAGATCGATCGAGTCAAACAAGCAAAAGAGGGGAAATGATTCGCAGAAACCAATAAAGTTGAACCAACCTTTTCATTTTTCGCCGTCGTGGCTCCATCGCCAACGCTTGTCGTGGCGGCAGCGTTTGCAGTGGTCAGCAGGTTTAGCCCGATCTGCACCACAAGAACTACACCCGATCAATTCACGCAGTGTGCAAAGATCAACCAACGGCTTACTTTCAACAACAAGCAGGCCGGAGCCGGACGGCGACGTGTGTAAGGAGATCGAGGTGACTCACGTTGACGTCGTCACGGCCACCGCCGCCGGGCACAGAGCGCCCATCTCCGTCTTGCCGCCGGGCACCGGAGTCCCGGGAGAAGAAGTCCACCTCCCTGATCTCGCCCCGGCGCACGCCGGCGTCCTCATCGCGCCGTCGACCGAACATGGAGGATCCGTGGTGCAGCGAGAGGCCGCCGTGCTCCATGGCGTCGTCACCCTTCTCAGCTTGATCTTCCTCGTGGACGTGGTCGTTGTGGCGGTGGCGCTGCTCCGGTTTCGCTTCCATGGAAAAAAGGACGGAGAATCCTGTGCTCTTTATGGTTACTTGTGTCAATTGAGGTCAAGGGTACACACAAAAGGGGCCAAAGCTGATGGACTTGGACTTTGGGCTGCACAAAACAAACGAACGAATAAAGAAAACCAAAAGAAAATGAAAAAATGTGTAGGAGGTGGGTGTGGACCAATGGGAAGGCAGAGAGGGCCGCATGGCGAGGGTGGGCCAGCCGCGTCAGGCTCTGCGTTGCATGACAGTTGGTGGAGGGAGAGGGGGCAGTCTGGTAAATCTGCGGGTGTCCACGTGAGATGGGATAGGGATCATTAGAAAAGGCATTAGGTCAAGCAAGTCAATTTTGGTTGGGGGACCAAGTGGCGCCGGAGGACGACACGACGACGACTAGTTATCTCGCCTTACGATTTTGGCATTTCTTTTCACAACCGGTCAAAAATATCACGGCGTTGCGAAATCCAGACGCAAGTGTAACATGAGCCGTAGTGATAAACTCGATTCGTCGTTATTCCCATGTAGTAAAGTGATCGATCGAATTACCAGGAAAGAAAACGGACGCAGTATGCAGTGGAGTCTACACGCCGATCCGTTGCTGTCGAACGTAGTTCTCGAGCTGTTTGCACACGGCACACAGACCTTGTGATCAATAATGATTCTTCTTCGACCAGCGGTGCTCATCACTGATGCAACACACTAACTAAGCTGGTCCACATGGTTAATGGCAGCGCCCGGCTCCTGAGGTGCATGGGTTGCGTTGTTTTCTACAAGAGTGAGGTGTGTCTCGATCTCTTCAATGACTTGTTTCATCGAGAAGGTACGTTTAGTCTTCACCTACTCCATAGTTTGCAGATCCGGAGTATTGTATATATGTGTATATTTCTTTTTCGCTTTAGCACCGTCTGGTTGCGTGTTGTTGATCGAATATGTCAACGTCTCACGTGGAAATCTAAATATATTCCATTTTCACCAATTCAATGGAGTGGGAAAAGGCTACTTTATTGTGTGAAGTACTACGACACGGCAAAAGGAAATGAACAGAAGAAATTCTGCAGCATGTTGAAGAAAATGGACCATACCTATTCAACACATGGTTCCTTCTCTCTTATAGGAGAAACTTCCTACCAATTTGTTTGACCAAACTCGAAACATAATCTTTAGTATGCAACTTAACAATCTGTTTCGAAGTTTAAGTATATATTTTATTACTGCAAAAGGAAATTGGTTGGTCCGTGCAAGTATGTTTTGAATGGAAGAGGTTTTAGTTTTACTCCTTGTTAGGGAAAAATAAGAAAAATGGCAGACTAACAGCATGCAAGTTCAAGATAAAATTTATAATAAATCACCAGTATCTGGTGTAATCCCGACCGTTTCTTTTATGTCGTCATGGTAGAATTTTATAAGGTGCACATGTATTTTAAAATTCAGGCATTAAAACTTCTGACAATAATTAGAATAACATTATCTGAGTTTTGTGATAGTAAGAAAGCGATCCAATCAGATTAGTATTTTAGTGTATATGGTTTTGATTGTATACAGTGTAGAAAACCATGCCACTTCAAGCGGCACTTTATAAACTAGGAAAGGCAGTGTTAATTACACTGTTCATAAATATTGTAACACATAAATATAAAATATATAGTTTAAATGAATTTTACACAGCGGAAGATACACTTATTCAAAGCTGAAGAGACTATCAAAATAAGTCAAACTTGTTTTTTAATTAGGTAACAATAATTAAGTCAAACTTGTTGCAATTGGTGAAGCGAAGATGAAAAGCAAAATGTCCTAAAGTTAACATGTCGGTTGGCAAAGGCGAAACCAACACATACTAAAATATCTCAGAGGAGTTCAGTCAGCAGCTGTATGCTCAACCGTTAACAGTGTAAACATGGTCATCTTTCCCATTCAAGGTAGTTTGACGTTTCCCAACACCCGAGGGCGCACGTTGCATGGTACGACAAGTATGGGAACCATCCGTCGATCCAAGAAATCAAGGTATGAAAACCATGTAGTTCATCGGCCACACGTTGTTTAATTTACATTATCTGCTGCCGTTGATGTGGAAAGGTGTTGAAATCAGGGAGAAGAAGCTAGAAAGGGAGAGGAAAGGGCATGGAAGATCGCGAGGAGACAAGAGAAGACCATGGCGCTGCTAATCGCGCACAAATAGTCAGCATCTTACCAACAGATGAACAAAGCAAAGGCAGCCTAATGGTACTTTTATTTGTGCAATATAAGACTTCAGTTTGTATGGTCCATGTGAAGTTTGCTTCTACAAGAAAGATGCCGTCGTGATTTGCATGTGAAACAAGATCTATAGCAGCAACTTGCTGTCTTCACTGTCCTTTACTGTGTTTGTTTATTGATGGACCCTTCTATTCTTCCGTCAGGTTAAAAATGACACTTTGTCGTTACCGGTGTCTCTTCCCTGATGTTTTTTCCATTCTGTGTTACCGTTTGTCAAGGCACATTGATACGATATTAGGTTGCAAGGCCCTTTCTGCTTTACTTTTCATGTCCAAATTGAGTATGAGTCACTCCTTTAATTAGCATTCTAGACAGACCAAACGCGATGACTAAGCAGACCCAGGGAGACTTTCACCAATCATCAAACTCACCGTTCTTGTGCATCTTGACAAACCCTCTTAGCTAGGTTAAGATACAGAACATACATACCTCGGCCCAAGAGGCCAAGACCATGCAAGCTGCAAATACTTATTTATAGCTGATCCAAGGAGAAGTACTATACGCAGCAATGATATATTGTCTGGTATATCCGAAGTCATGGCAATGGCAATATTATCTCCATTCAAAGAGGATGGGAATCACACGCAAATGATCCAACAGATAAATGTCGCAATTCATATGTCTATAGTAAGCGATTCATGTACGGTTACCTCGTCCGACGCGCAGTATAGATTAGATCAGTCAAATCAAGGGCTGGGCACCTGCCTAGAAATGGTAAACGTAAGCCAAGTGTTGATAGTCCCAAACTCCCAATGGTATCTGTACGCTAGCTAGCTAACGTATTTTGCATAGCACCTGGAGTTTTCTACCAGAGCTTGCGTTCGGAGTCAATTATACATATGACTTGTACAACTAAACACGTGGTTATAATATGATGAACAGTTCTAATTGTTCCCGCAATCTACAGAAGAAAGAAACACTGGAAAGCAAGAGGAGGAAACTAGAGCTGACTTATAGAGAAAGAAGAAACATATCAGTTGTTGAAGAAAATTCGCGCTGTCATGGAAATGTCCGGGCTGCTCCATTTCTCGACGTACGTACCTACTCCAACTTGTAATAATGGTCGCACATACATCAGTCGGTGCGAATTTTTTTAGAAGAACCAGAGTAGAGGAATATAATAATGTTAATTTTCTCTATACATGCGTGCGGCCCATGAGTCCATGTAGAAGCTACTTTAGTTGGTGAAGATTGCGGCCCTAGAGTTTGCATTCAAGAGCGGTGGCATGTCTCCAACAAGGATATGCAAACCCAATTTTACATCTGGAAACGACACTGTAGAGTACCTAAACGCCTCCAACAACTTATGCAAAGCAAGAAGTCAAACTGCCTTTGAGGAGAGAGGGGATCCAAAATTGTAATCCCTCTCTCCTCGAATGCAAATGCGCGGAGCAAACTCGATGCGGCAGGGTTGGCGGGTGGACGGAGTTGGTCGAAGTAAAAGGTGAGCTTGACGAGCGGCAGCGGCGGCCCGCGAGGCCTCCACGAACACTCGAGCTCCTCGTCCACCTCAGCCTCGTCATCCTCGGAGAACAAGGAGGACGACGCCCTCGTCGCGGAAGTAGGGGAGGAGGTCCAGGAACGCTCGAGCAGTCGGTGAGCCGTTGCCGCCGCACGCGGCTCCTCCACCCCTTCAACTGCCTCTTCACCGCGCGCTCGGATGGCCGCCGCGCGCGAGCTCCGGCAACGCGCCGTGCGCCGCTTCGCCGAGGTCTATGCCGCAGCCGGGGATGACGACAGGGCGCCGTCGAGCTCTCGCTGACGTCGGACCTCCACCTGCCTCCACCAAGCGGACGTCGAGCCTCCACCTGCCTCGCCTGCCTCCACCGAGCGGCGCGCTAGGAGCAGTGTTCTAAATAGCCGGCTATAGCTACCGCTATGGCCCGCTATAGCCTCTGGGATGAGAAAAGGCTAAGCTATTCCTCATTTAGCGCTAAGCTTCATAGCCCGCTATAGCCACCGCTATAGCCGGCTAAACCGCTGAATTAAGGTGATTTAGCCGGCTAAATGATGGTGTGATGAAGGCATGAAGCTCTTGACGAGGTTTGAAACTTTTAAAGACGATTTAGTCGGTTAAATCATGATGTTTAAAACTCTCAATGATGATGTAATGAAGGCATGAAGCCCGAGAGACTTATTTTAGATCACGGAAATTTCATGGTTCCATGTTTTATGTGTAATTATTCATTGATTTTTAATGAAATTGTGAAACTACTAAATGAGTTTAGCTTTGGCTATAGCCCGCTATAGCCTTTCTTAGCCTTTGCGGACATCAACCGCTAAAGGTCTTAGCCCGCTATTTAAAACATTGGCTAGGAGCGGGGCGGAACGCGGCAGGGCGCGCGCGACGGCGGCGCGAGGCAGGGCCGTCGGGGCAGCGCGGGGAGGCGGTGGCACGGCGCGGGGAGGCGAGGCCCCGGCGTGGCGCGGGGAGGAGGCGGCGGCGCGGGCTCTCGCGGCAGCGGCGGCACAAGGGGGGGCCGCCAGGGCAGCGCGGGGAGGCCGCGGCGCGGCGCGCGGAGGAGGGCGCGAGCGCGGGATTGGGGCTGGGGGTGGCAGAGCGGGAGGTGGGGTGGGAGGCGAGAACAAAAGGCTGCGGCTGCCTCTCCTTGTTGCAGCTGCTTGTTGGAGATGAAGGGATGAGAATGAAAGGCATACCACTGTTCACGCCAGGCAAAATGTCCTTTGCATCTCTGAATTGGCTCTCCTTGTTGGAGTCAGTCTTACAAGACCTAACAAGAAACAACGTGAACCCGTCGAGATCCATGGTAGCAAGAATTTATCATGTGAAAAAAGGGTGGAAAAACCAAGCTAACTCGGCGGATCAGAGTGTTGCAGTACGTTTGTCAAGGTTTTTCAGTCTTTCCGATACTGTAAAATGAACGTCATCGATCTCCGCTTCGCTAACAGCTCTACTAGAGTGCACGTGGTCCTCGTTCAGCCATATGGGTCCTGGCTCCGATCGCCATGGACGACACAGCACTGGAATAAGCTACTCAAGCTTTATAGCGACAGTGCAACAAACGATGGATGTGATAATGGCCGGCGAAGCGTTCGAGCAGTCGAAGTAGTACGTACGTACATGCCGTCGCTGCAGGCGCAGGTGCGCGCGGGCCGGAGAAGAAAAAACCACCACACACGCGACGCCAATAAATTCGTCTACGGCGACAGCGCCTGGCCGGTTGATCACGCGAACAGTACTGGGATCTTGCGTTTTCCACAAGCGTTTGAAAGGGTGGCGACCCCCAACCCGGCCAAAGAGTAGTCCAAGCCGATCGATTAGGCCACCACACCACCACCTTAATTCATCGATGGGTAATTGGTGGGTATGGGATCGTCTCGTTTCACACGCAGGACTGATTGATCCCCGGCCGTCTCGATCCGTCCTTCCCCGTGACGACCAGCTTCTTCTTCGTCTTTCGTTCGTTCGGCGCCAAAAGGTTTCCTGGACAAGGACTTGGGAGAGAGAGAGAGAAGTCTGGGTGGGATCGATCGTTTTCCAATGGCGTCCATCGATCAGATGATGCGCGCGCGGTGAACGACGACCTTGGACCTACCTTGCTTGCTATAGCAACGGCGGGCCATACTGTTGCGCGTCCTGTCCACCACGCCGACGCGACGCAACGCAACGCGGCGGCGACCGGACGGGCACTCCGCTCCGTGGTCCCCCGCGTCAACGTACGTCCACGTCGTCGCGCCGTGCCACCTGCATATACACGCTACCCGGACCGGCCGCGTCGTCTTCTTCTTCGTCGTCGTCGTCGAGACCTTAACTTCTCTGACTGATCAGCTGCACAGTCTCTCCTCCTGACTCGTTGCCCGTCTCACTATAGGTTGGTACTGCATCGTGTGATGATGGCCGGTCTTGTTCGTTTGAGCTGCTCCCGACCCACGCACGTAAATTAGACGTACGAACGTGTGTAGCGAGTAGGTGCATGTAGGCAAGAAGAGCAACGACACCGGTCTTCACTGATCAACCTGCCTACCGCGCTACACGATCGATCTAGAAGCCGGGCTGTTCTTGATTAGGTAGAGCTCGAAGCTCGTGCATGATGACCGTGACGTGTACGTTTTGAAATTCTGGGTTGAGAAAGGATCCCTGATCTGACACGACTAGCAGAGATACGTAGATCAGCTAGTCATGCAAGCAGGCAGCCCCCCGGATAATCCAGCTTCCAAATATACATCCAAATGCGTCCACGTCTCGTTATTCTCTAGCATATTGCTCAGAGATTTGCGCTGCCTGGCTGGCTAGCGACCGCGCGCACAAAGCTACAAGCAACACTCCAGAAATAGACTGACCTCGAATGACTTGTCTCTTGCTTTAATTTGCTCGATCAGAACTGAATGTTTCAAGAAAGACTACCATTCTAAACTAAAAATTCAAAATGAGAATTAAATTAAATTAACCCACATGTATATATTGCTCAAGAAAGATATCAACCTGTGTATTCTACCTAAGATTTCTGTCCATGCTAGAGACTAGAAACTTGCTTCGCTGAGTAAGATTTCCCAAAGAGACTTGTGGAAAAGTTGGCTTCTCCAACCAAAGAGCCAGAAACTTAGCCATCGAAAATGCCATCTCGGAGAAAGTAGCTAGCTAGCCCACATGCATGGTGTGTTGAGTCTTGACTGAACTCGTACGGCATCAACTCAAAGATAAGGATATATCATCAAAGCTGCGTACATGTGTTTTCTTCTCGTAACCAACTTAAAGAAGCGTAGGTTTTAAAAACACGTAGCTTTTTTCTTTTGCGATTACATAGTACAACTCAGACACTCACCCCTATAAACGCACCCACACTCACCCTACCCCTATGAGCATTTTCGAAAACTGAGCCAGCAAATCCTCGAGATTGACGAAGTCATCACTGACGTCTCATTGTCGACGGTCACATCGCCTACCGCTGAGAGCACAACGCCAATGGGCAAGTTCGGCTGCTAAAAAAGTCTGGCTGCTGTCTGCTGACTGGTCTGTTTGCTACTCACAGCAGCCAAAAACAACCGCAGCCGGCTGTCTAATAAAAGCAGCGAACATGCCAAATAAATTCTAGAAAATTCGCTCCCATGAGGAGAGGTGCTACTAAGGCTCTTGTAATCACTAGGCTAGCTATAAGCTATTTTGCGGTTTAATAAAAATACATAGCTTTAAGAAGTGCATCAATATTTCAGTATAATGTAACACACTAAGAGTTGGGCCTACTTAAGGTGACGTTTTGTTTACATCATAAAACCTGAGATGTACAGCCAAAATTTGTGACGATTGAGTGACGTAAATCAATCGTCACCTCTTACGGGTGTTTAAATCTGTTCTGTGACTAGAATTTATGTTTTCGTCATAGATTATTTGTGACGATCCTTACTTCATCATTGTTTTGTGACACTCGATGTTTGTCATTATTTATGCTAAATAAAAATATCATAAGATATTCTAGCCCAACACAAGGCCATTTTTGTTTTGTGGGCCAAGCCCAAATTGTGATTCAGTCTTTCATCGATTGTAATTGGACCCAATTTGTTTTAAGCAGCCCCAATTTTGCAATTTCATGTGAAGTTGGCCGAACTTTGTACTAGGCTTGAACCATAACTTTTATGCAAATCTGGCCCAACTTTTTTTGGCCTGAATCCTAAATTTTGTGTGGGCTTTAAGGTACAAGAACAATCAGGTGGGTCGGCCCATTTAAAATAAAACTATAAACCATGTACAGCCCGAACATGCATGCACCTTCCCGAGCCCGGCTCAAAACAATTTTTGAGGAAACGCGAATGCAATAGCTCACTGCGGCTCAAAACAATCTGGTTTGGTCAATTGTAGGCTTGAGGGTGGGCTTAAATTTGGGAGCCCACGAACCGGCTTGGAGCTCAAACGCGATTCAACGCAGGAAATGCAGAAAAGTTCCTCTGTCGCCAGTCGGGTACTGCTCAAGTCTCGCTCAAACATTGCGGCACGTTTACTCAGCTCCAATGCAGAGTACGTACGTGCCTAACCGGCCCCGTATGTCAACGGGAAGAATTTGTGAGCATGGTGAGAGCATAGTTTTATGGTGTTTTGGTTTGCCATGGAGGGGACAAGCGGAGCAGTTGTAACTTCAAAGCCAATAGAGCAGGGCTAAAGATCTACTAGCTTGTTGCCTACTCTCCTTGACCTTTGCAACGGTGGAGCTGGACGTTGGCGAAATTTAGGACTTTGGAGTGGTCAATGTCTCTGCTCCTGTTTATGCGTAACCCTTTTTTTTTTGTATTTTTTTTTGGCGTAACCTAACCGGCCATGATCTTACTAAGTATGTAATGGATCTTTTTTTTAACCAAATTTTATGTGTTACTGTCTCCACAGAAAATTTAGTGCCCAATCAATTACTGGTTTATCATTTAATCATTACGAGCCAGAAGCAGGATTACAATCGAGAATCAACAGTTCTAGTACCTGATTCGAGTGCCTCAAAAAGCCACTCACCCGGTCACCCCCGAGCCAGGTATTAGAAAATTGTTTGGCACAAATATGGGCCACACTATTATAGGCTCGAGTACAAAAAGTTGGAACTCGATACATCTGGATGCAGCTGAAGATAAGACAATGAGTTTGAAATCATTCAGAAAATACTTGAGGAACAACAATTTTATAACATTATTTCTCTAAACTTAATGTGATTTGTTCGCCTATGATTGGTGAGCATCTGGCATGGCAAGCACACGCATAAACCAAACATGCCAGTATAACTTTGCCATCATATATATGTATATGTATATAATCAAGAAGTTTGCCTGTACAAACTGTTTAATTCACAATATATGGCATATTAGTTCTATTATCTTGAACTAACATATATATATTCCTAAAGAATTTCTAATAAAAAAGTATCATATTGAGGAACGTGTTGATCAGAGGGAGTACCTAAGATCAGGCTTAAATATAAGCTTAAAAAATTCATATATTTTTTTCTGGTTTGTGCCTTTGGAATGAATTTCTGTTCCTATCTCTAGTTTTTTCTAAAAGATTCCAGCTCCACTCGCGCATGCTATACAGCTTCTTCATTGGTCACCAAAAGTCTGAGACCTTTATGACTTTTACTATCTCTCATGACCAAGAAAATCCCTTCATCCTTTCCCCAAAAAATGAACCTCCCATATGCAGATTAAGTAGAGCCCACGAAAGCAAAAGTAGTAAATAGAATATATACAATACTGCTAATCAAGTAAAATTTTCACTACACTCCCTTGCAGTGTAGAAGTCTCCTTTGGGAATTGAAGTGGCTTTTCAGAAGTGCTTATATATTCCCAATTTTTAGTTGCTATATTTTCCATTTATTTGATAGCCTTTTTAGAAACTGTAACAACAAAAAATATATTAGGAATAGCAAATAGTCTCTAATAATTAACTACATCCCATAGTGCAACGATGCACAATATAGTAGATGCATAGACCGCAAACTCTTCTTTCTACGGCGCAGTAGCTCTATTACATTACACATTAGTCAAACACTCAGCACGGTAAATCTTACATTAAGGTTTATCCGAAGAAGTTCACGTGGTTAGAAGTGCCTAACACGAAGTTAGCTGCTACAAGACGAAAAGAACCGCCCCTTAGTTATCCGATTATGCGTATCATGCTTAAAAGAGGGAACATGTATGATTAAACTAACAAAAGCATTTGATCCCTTAAACAAAACAGATAGACACATTGCTTTTGCGCCCCTCATAATAAGCTCAAGTCGCTTTCCGGCTGCTTGTGAACGTGCACGCGTACCAAACCGTGACTTGACACCTCTGGGTCGCGTTTGCTGGTAATATCTTTCAACTTAGTTAATTTGTGATTCCTTGCATTGTTGCATGAACCCATGTCTTCGCGATAATAATATGATGCTATTCCTGACCAATGCTCCTAAGTCCTAACTAGCCAGCAGCTTAGCAAAAGGAGCTAGCTAGGGGGTAACTTTTGGAAATTTCTGCCGCGCTGCAGCCAACCGGATGTCGTCCCCTCGCCCCAACAACTCCAGGAATCCATGTACGTGCGTGCAACTAGATTCGTTCTTGACTCTGTCTTGCATGGCCATGCAGAGAGCAAACTGCATGCAGGTGTGTGTACATCTCACCGTTGACTGCCGATGTCCTAGGTCTGAAGACATTGCTAACTTTTCCAAGCATGTTCACAGATTCCATCTGTTCAAGCTGACTATAATGGTGGCGCAGCCTGCTAATGCTGCAGTACAATTCAAACCCAGTGTACGATCAAATCGATTGTCAAATACACAAAGCGTTCCTTGTTCAGTCATCAACGCTAGCTAGATGACCGGTTGCTTTACCCAACTTGATCTTTGCATATGCCAACGTGTTTCTTCTTGCTACGCGGTTACGTGCGCCGCTACACTCACACGTGAGTCTTTTCGTTCGTTCATTCCCTTCCAAAGAGCCATCGAACCCCATGGCATCGGCGCATCGCACACCATAGTCCATGTATGACCAGCATTCACTGGAAACATCGATGGACCGGTTCAGTCACCTTTTCTTAGCTAGCTTCCTTAGCTTTCAGTCTTGATATGCACTAAGCTTGCTTGTCAGAAATTACTGGTGATTAAACAAACCGCGCGTGATTACACGGCGCGCCCGATCAATGGCCGGTCAAAAAAGTAACAAGTATCGCCGCGATTAATCATACAAAGCTGCTGCCTAACCACACGAGACCACACACAAAGCGTATAGCCTTCCGTACCAAACCCTAACGAGTAATCTAGCTCCACTTACCTGAGCCTTGAGCGCACACGCGTGTGTGGGGGGTCGGTATCCTTCGCTTCCTATAAATACACCAAGGCCGCACCCTATCTCCTAACAACCAACCAGCTGAATCGTGCTGCAGTTAGCTGATTGCGATAAGTGAGCAGAGCTTAGCTTGCAAAAACTAGCAACCAACCAGCAAGTGTGTGTGGTATCAATGGGGAGAGGGAAAAGGTCGTTCTTTGCGTCTCTGTTTGGATTCAAGACGCAGTGCTCCGGCGAGAAGCAGGAAGAACAGCCGCCGCAGAGGTACTACCAGGGGACGAGGGTCCGGCCCAGCGACGACGACGAGTACTACGGCCGGCACTGGTACGCGGAGCGCGACATCAACAAGCGGGCCTCTGAGTACATCGAGAGGGTGCACCATCGAATGCTCGCCGGCGACCAAGAAGATGGATAGTCTGGCGTCTGTGCGTCGCATCATTTCTGGGGACGTCGGTCTCTCTGTTAGCAATGCGTGAATAAGCACGACTACTCATTGTGTGTGTGTGTGTGTGGTTGTTTATTTCATTTGGTTGTTTTGTTTGCTTTTGTTTCTATATTATTATGTAATCCGGTACTTTATCTAGTGTGTTATGTAGCACATTCATCCGAGCAGCTCGACTTTTTTATTTTATAAGAAATTGTTTTCGGCCTTCGTGTGACCATACACAGCATGTTTTTATTACAATTTTTAAGCTACACAACTGGTAACTATAGGGTACCCAAAAAAAAAAAATCTCACCAACGCTCATGCATGTAAGTTTTCTTGGATTTACTACTATGCTCACTCTGGATTCTTTTGTGTTATCAATCGGAACTTCTAGGACAATTAACCCCAGTAAATTGAAATGGATAACTGCCAACAAGGTGGATGGAGTCAAGAGATAAGGTTTAAGACGGGGAAAGGGAGTTGATAGCTACCCAAGCTGACAGTTTAGGTGAGCTTATCAGCAGGGCTAGCTGTGTCACTTGATCAGATTGAAAATTTCTGATCATATCTTAGTTTCTTTTTTCAAATTTGCTGGAAAGGTATATGTTTTTGTTAAACCCCTCTATAGATATCTAACTTTTCGTAAAGTTTGTATCGCTCTAGAATGGTAATCGCCAACTTAATTACTATGGAATTTCCGACAATAGTCTATGATAGAAAACTTAGATATTCTCTTTTCAGATATATGAAAAGTCCATTTTTACTACTCCAACAAAGTCATCGCAACTTATTCGCGTAACTATTTTCCTGTTTGTTACTCCAAGGAAAGGTTATACTATAGATTTAAAGTGGGTAGGATTAAGGACATCGTACATATATTACAGTAAAAGCCAGAATTTTCGGTGACAATTTCATGGGTTCAGAGCATCTGATGGTACACGAGTCTTGAGATATATATGCTTTTTTTTAAACATATCACAAAAAGATTTAAATTCTTCTAATGTATAGTATGAAACTACCAGCTCACGATGCTTGAACTTAAAACTCCACTTTTGCAAGAAGATGGAAGAAAAAAAAAGATAAATTTACTTGTGGCGGTTAAATGGAAAACTGAATAGAGAGGATAGTAGAATAACCTTTTTCTTATTATACATAGCATTATTCTAAAGAAAGAACTTATAGGGAAAATATGGATTGATCTAAAATTCTAAAATCCATGCATGCACATAAAAACATTCCAGCAATAATTGATAACAAAAATTTAGCGCTATATGTTCTAAAAAATCAGATTGAAAAGAGAATATTAATTAAAGATCTCAGCCACTCACGATTATTGATAATATTAAGAAAACTCTAAGCTTAGTACTTCAGATAAACAATGACTAATTTCCTCATTTAATAATTTTAGAAAGTGCTTCCACGCAAAAAAAAATAAATTAGAAAGTGCTCATGCATAGTAAAATTATAGGGATATATTACAAATTTGAAAATAAATTACCATTTCCAAACAGGTTCTATTTATAAAGTCTATGAGGATAAATAATAGCTCTCAGAAAGTTAAATATCCCCTGGAACTTGGGGATGGTTTACCCGGCCCTGAACTTTTAAACTGTTTTTATATATGTACGAGTTCATGCTGGCGCTGTGGCGCATCCATGCCAACAAAGCAACTTTTTTCTGTCTTTTCATTGACAGGTGGACACGCCAGCACTCTCTTGTTCAATTTTCCTCTCCATAATTCTTTTAAACAATTTTTTCCCATCCCTGTCATTCTCTCTTTCGTGTCGACTGCTATCCTTCGACATAATTCCATCGGGCAAGACCAGGTTGAGGCGGGCGTTGATTCAGGCAACAGCACAGGATGTGAGCGGCCCCCGGCAAAATGCTGCGTGGAGTCCACATTGGTCGGGCGCTAAATACGAATCTATGTATGCTCGCTAATTAGTCAGAGAAATTGCTCCCTTAAACTACACCTACAGACAGGTCTCCTTCATACGTACAAGTCGCTTTGTGACTGCGGCCGAACGTGCACACGTACCGGAACAGCGACTTGACCCCTCAGGATTGAGTCTGCTAATAATTTCCTGCATCACATTTGTTAATTAATTTGTGATGGTACGATCCGTCAGTCAGTCAGTCTACACGACTCGCAGGTTTCTACTAACTGGCCAGCTAATTAAAAGGGTAGACAAACAAGACATGAATAAAAGGAGGTAGTATAACTTTTTGGAAATTTCTGCCGCGCTGCAGCCAACAGAGGTTCTTCTCTTCTCGCCAACAACTCCAGGAATCCCACGGGCAAACTTGATGCTTCCTTGTCTCTCGCTTGCAATGCGGAACAATAGCGCAAGCTTCTATGTTCAACGCTGAGCCCTCAAGTCTGAAGCTGAACAATGCAAATATTCGATTCTTTCACCGTTTAATTAAGCTCACTGTTCAAATTGACCGTATAATTAAACTAGTGCATATATTACTCGTACAGCGGTACATTTCAACTCGTATTGTCAAACGTCGTACAAAAGCATTCTCAAGCGGCACAGTCGCGCTGACCAAGTCGTCGACTGCTGTAAGCAGCTGACGTGTGTAATGACCACACATACGGCTTCGTGCACGTGCGACTTCGCAAAGTACGTACGTCCATACATGACCAGCATGCACTAGAACCCTCGACCCCGATCGGTTCATCATCAAGCCACTGGTTGCTTGATTTGTTGGGCTCTTGCATGCACGAGCTCTGCGTGTGTGCAACTCTGACGATTAAACAAATGGCGCGGCCCGGTAAATGAAGGGATGTCCTGTCAAAAAGTGAGGAAGGGGAATCCCGGCGATGAACAATCGTACAAAAGCTGCAGCCTAACCACACACGATCGACACGAGTGGCCAGTAATCACGAGTAAATTAACAAGCTCTCGATCAGCATCGAGTCTTCGAGCGCGCAGGGGGTATAGCCTTCCGTACCAAACCCTAACGAGTAATCTAGCTCCACTTACCTGAGCCTTGAGCGCACACGCGTGTGTGGGGGGTCTGTATCCTTCGCTTCCTATAAATACACCATAGGCCGCACCCTATCTCCTAACAACCAACCAGCTCATTATCTAAAAAAAAACAACCAACCAGCTGAATCGTGCTGCAGTTAGCTGATTGCGATAAGTGAGCAGAGCTTAGCTTGCAAAAACTAGCAACCAACCAGCAAGTATGTGTGGTATCTATCAATGGGGAGAGGGAAAAGGTCGTTCTTTGCGTCTCTGTTTGGATTCAAGACGCAGTGCTCCGGCGAGAAGCAGGAAGAACAGCCGCCGCAGAGGTACTACCAGGGGACGAGGGTCCGGCCCAGCGACGACGACGAGTACTACGGCCGGCACTGGTACGCGGAGCGCGACATCAACAAGCGGGCCTCTGAGTACATCGAGAGGGTGCACCATCGAATGCTCGCCGGCGACCAAGAAGATGGATAGTCTGGCGTCTGTGCGTCGCATCATTTCTGGGGACGTCGGTCTCTCTGTTAGCAATGCGTGAATAAGCACGACTACTCATTGCGCAACTGTTGTGTGTGTGTGTGTGTGGTTGTTTATTTCATTTGGTTGTTTTGTTTGCTTTTGTTTCTATATTCTTATGTAATCCGGTACTTTATCTAGTGTGTTATGTAGCACATTCATCCGAGCAGCGCTCGACTTTTTTTATTTTATAAAATGGAAATTGTTTTCGGCCTTTTTGTGCGACCACACACAGCATGTTTTTATTACAATTTTTAAGCTACACAACTGGTAACTATAGGGTACCAAAAAATAAAAATAAATGATGAGTCTCAACAATGCTCATGCATGTACGTTTTCTTGGATTTACTTCTATGCTCTGAATTCTTTTGTGTTATCAATCGGAACTTTTAGGATAGCACTAAACCCAGTAAATTGAAATGGACAACTGCCAACAAGGTGGATGGAGTCAAGAGATAAGGTTTGAGACGGGGAAAGCTACCCAAGCTAACAGTTTAGGTTAGCTTATCATCAGGGCTAGCTGTGTCACTTTATCAGATTGAAAATTTCTGATCATATATTAGTTTTTTTTTTAAATTTGCTGGAAAGGTATATGTATTTGTAAAACCCCTCTATAGATAGCTAACTTTTCGTAAAATTTGTATCCCTCTAGAATGGTAATCGCCAACTTAATTACTATGGAATTTCCCACAATAGTCTCTGATAGAAAACTTATATATTCTCTTTTCAGATATATGAAAAGTCCATTTAGTTTTGAACTACTTAATTTATCGCTCCAAACAAAGTCATCTCAACTTATTCGTGTAACTATTTTCCTGTTTGTTACTCCTAGCAAAGGTTACACTATAGATTTAAAGTGGGTAGGATTAAGGACATCGTACCTATATTACAGTAAAAGCCAGAATTTTCGGTGACAATTTCATGGGTTCAGAGAATCTGATGATACACGAGCCTTGAGATATATATATGCCTTTTTTTTTTTGAAACATATCACAAAAAGATTTACATTCTTCTAATGTAGAGTATGAAACTACCAGCTCACGATTGAACTTAAAACTCCACTTTTGCAAGAAGATGGAAGAAAAAAAGATAAATTTATTTGTGGTGGTTAAAAGGAAAAATGAATAGAGAGGATAGTAGAATAACCTTTTTCTTATTATACAAGCATTACTTTAAAGAAAGAACTTATAGGGAAAATATGGATTGATCTAAAATTCTAAAATCCATGCATGCACATAAAAACATTCCAGCAATAATTGATAACAAAAATTTAGCACTATATATCCTCAAAATGCAGATTTAAAAGAGAATATTAATTAAAGATCTCAGCCACTCACGATTATTGATAATATTAAGAAAACTCTGAGTTTAGTACTTCAGATAAACAATGACTAATTTTCTCGTTTAATAATTTTCGAAAGTGCTCATGCATAGTAAAATTATAGAGATATATTAGAAATTTGAAAATAAATTACCAGTTCCAAACAGGTTCTATTTATATATAAAGTCTATGAGGATAAATAATTGCTCTCAGAAAGTTAAATATCCCTTGGAACTTGGGGATGGTTTGCCCAAGTTCCAGGGGATATTTTCACTGACAGGTGGACACGCCAACAAAGCAACTTTTGTTTGTCTTTTCACTGACAGGTGGACACGCCAGCACTCTCTTGTTCAATTTTCCTCTCCATAATTCTTTCGAACATTTTTTCCCCATCCCTATCATATTCTCTCTTTCGTGTCGACCGCTATCCTTCGCCCCATCGGGCAACAGCGCAGGATGTGAACGGCCCCCGGCATAATGTTTGAACATGATCAGCGTTAACCACGCGACAGAGCATGCTCCCTTAAACTGCACCTACAGACGGAAGTGCGCGGAGTCCACATTGGTCGGGCGCTAAATACGAATCTATGTTATGCTCGCTAATTAGTCAGAGAAATTGCTCCCTTAAACTACACCTACAGACAGGTCTATTTTGCGCCCCTCATACGTACAACTCGCTTCTGACTGCTGCCGAACGTGCACTCGTACCGGAACAGCGACTTTACCCCTCAGGATTGAGTCTGCTAATTCCTGCATCACATTTGTTAATTAATTTTTAATGATACGATCCCTGAGTCAGTCAGTCTACATGACCTGCAGATTTCTACTAACTGGCCAGCTAAAGGGTAGATAAACAAGACATGAGTAAAAGGAGGTAGTATAACTTTTTGGAAATTTCTGCCGCGCTGCAGCCAACAGAGGTTCTTCTCTTCTCGCCAACAACTCCAGGAATCCCACGGGCAAACTTGATGCTTCCTTGTCTCTCGCTTACAATGCTGAGAAGAGCGCAAGCGAGGGACAGTTGTGTTTCTATGTTCAACGCAGAGCCCTCAAGTCTGAATGAAGCCGAACAATGCAAATATTCGATTCTTTCACCGTGTAAGCGCTGCTCAAATTGACCGTATAAACTAGTGCATATAGTACTCGTACAACGATACATTTCAACTCGTATTGTCAAACGTCGTACAAAAGCATTCTCTCTTTGTTCGTCGCAAAAATCAAGCTGCACAGTCGCGTTGACCAAGTCGTCGATTGCTGTAAGCAGCTGAACGTGTGTAATGACCACACACACGGCTTTCGTGCACGTGCGACTTCGCAAAGTACGTACGTCCATGCATGACAAGCATGCACTAGAGCCCTCGACCCCGATCTTTTCGTCTCATCGGCCACTGGTTGCTTGATTTGTCCGATCTTTTCGTCTCATCGGCCACTGGTTGCTTGATTTGTTGGGCTCTTGCATGCAATGCATGAGCTCTGCTTGTGTGCAACTCTGACGATTAAACAAATGGCGCGGCCCGGTCAATGAAGGGGTGGCCAGTCAAAAAGTGAGGAAGGGGAATCCCCGCGATCAACAATCGTACAAAAGCTGCAGCCTAACCACACACGATCGACACGGGTGGTTAGTAATCACGAGTAAAGTAACAAGCTCTCGATCGATCAGCATCGAGTCTTCGAGCGCGCAGGGGGTTCGTTCTCCTATAAATACACACCGTCACCACGCCTTATCTCTCGTAGCAACGGGTTGCCAAGCAAGTCTCAATAATTTGTTGTAGCCTGCGAGGGAGAAGATAACAGAGAGGTTCAAACCGTGCGTGAGCGTGGCATCGATGGGGAAAGGGAAGAAGTCCTGTTTCGCATCGCTGTTTGGGTTGAAGCAGCAGAGCTCCGATGGCCGGCAGCCGGAGGAGGCGGATGCGGGAAGGCCGCAGCAGATCAGGTACTACCAGGGGACGAGGGTACGGCCGAGGGACGACGACGGCGACGACAACTACAACGGCCGCTTCGGGTACGCTGACAGCGACATCGACCGGAAGGCCTCCGAGTTCATCGAGCGGGTGCACCGAGGAATGCTCGCCAACGGTCAGGATGGATAGGCGCGCGTCTTAATTTACACATCCGTGCATGCCCCCACACTTGTGCATTTCTGGGTTGATATGTATATGTTGCTTAATGTACTGGTTATTATACTGTTTCGTTTTGTTTATTAATTTGTTACAATGTATACAATCCGGTCCCCAAATGTTATCCTAAATATAAGCTGTTGAAGGCATAGATAATATGGTTGTCAAGGTGTCTTTTGACTAGTACTAACTTATACTCCCTCCGTTTTTTAATATATGACGCTGTTGACTTTGTTTCGTTATTTTGACTATTCGTCTTATCTATAAATATTTGTGTAAATAGCTAAGTGTATAAGTTAACCTTAAAGTGCTTTTGATGATGAATTCAATAATATTGATTTCACATTCGAAAAGTAACTATTTAAAATCTATATTATTGGTCAAAGTTCAACGAAAAAGTCAACGGTGCCATATAATCAAAAACAGAGGGAGTAATATTTCGAGAGGACTTGTATGAGGAATAAATAATATTATACTTTTGTTGTAAAATCTTGAAAAAAGTTTATGCTTTGGTTGTAAAAATAGTTCAACTAATCTATGTCAAACAACAACGATCCTCTTCATGTGATAGATGAGTTTATTAAAGTTTTCATCGATTGTGTTTCTCATAACAAATCAAAAAAATTCATCGACACGTATATCGTGTTCTAGTAGATTGCAATGATGTTCCAGTATATTTTAATCAATGACAAACAAGTCTACCATAATGATTTACTCCCTCTATTCCACAAAAATACCTTTATAGGGTTGATCAAAGTCAATCTAATTTAACTTTGTCCAATTTTATAGATAAATAGTAACACCATACACAACATCAAATAAATATGCTATGAAAAATATAATTATGGTAAATCTAATGATACAAATTTGGTGTCATAAAAACTTAGTCAAACTTCTTATAGTTTGACTTAACCTATCTTAAAAATGAAGTCATTTTAGGACAGAAGGAACGCAGGGGCGGGGCCAGAGTTGAAGTATACTACATAGGAGGGCTTAGTAGTCTTTAATATACAATTTATTCATGATAGAGGGGCAACTAGTAGAAATTCTAAAAAAAAAGGTGCAAATTTTGTCCTGAAAAAATTTTGGGGGGGGGGGGGGGGGGGGGGGGGGGGAGGCATGGGCCCTGCTTGATGCTCTATCTCAGTCCAGAATTAGTTTCATTTCACAGTAGAAAGACTACTTTTCTTTGTTATTGTTTATGCATCATTGCATCTATGTCTGAACAAGTAGCACTGTATCTTTGCATCGATCGAGTAGCTAACTACTAAGCAGAATTTGCTACTTGAATATATATTCTGTCGTGACCTATTGTATTATTTCTAGTAGCAGACAACATGGTTAGTGCATCAAGCTAATCGTACGAGCTTTTATTTTCTACACTCTATCGGCGATCTTTTCTTATATAATTATATTTACTTGTCAATAGTTCGACATGGCAAGAATGATCTTTTAACAGATAATAGTGCATGCTTTGGCTGACTGTTTAGCGCTATCCTTTTAAGCTTCCGCGTTGTATTGAGAAAATTTCTAACACACTCCTATTGTGAGTATGTACGTTGTGACTATGTGACCATGATGTGTTGAAAGAGAGGTGGGTCGGGTGAAATTTCAGAAAGGCAAATCTGTTTTGCAAGAAAGTTGTTGAGGCGCCAATTCACCCCCCTCTAATCGTCTTGTTCTGTCCTTACATTTATCAACTACTTTAATGCTTTAATGACATTGGTTTTCAATTTAAAAACACATACAACCCAGGTATTTTTAGTAAATTTGACCTAATTGTTGTCATGGGTAACATCGCTTTATCTTTCTCTGATTAAATGTGGTAATTTCTATCCCTTGATAGGGATGTGGGGATGTTGGCGGTTCTTATGCGTATTAATTAAATTCTATTAATTCTGCAAGCACACGAAACATCATTGTAGCATTTCAACTTAGAGTATTCCAGAATTATCATATTTATATTTTCTCAGGAAAGTAGAGCAATAAGATATTGAATTGTAACAAAGTATTATACTTTTTGTGAAAATAACGACAACTATACTTAAGACGCGGGTAAAGTATATGGTAGAGATTTTTGGTATTTTGGCACTCATCAAGTCAAGTAGATAAATAAATGAGAGAGAAGTAGGTTAAATTGGGAGGACAACGAGATAGAGATAAGATCCCTATTTGTTTACCTTATATTTATATTTTCGTTGAACAACTCTTAAAGATTATCTAATATAGCTAAAATCATGCACATACAATTCTATTGTTTCGGTGCACGGAAGTGCCAAGGTATGAGCCGATGAGGCAAGCTACCTACCCTAAGGAGATCATTCGCTATTACGTCCCAACATATATTAACCCGACGCAGACCAATGTAGCTGTCACATGCATTCGTGGCTCCCACATCATTCCATAGGGTTAAGAGTCAAACGTGCCAATCTAAGCTCTAAACGCCATGCTTACAACCTGCCCAGAGAAACTACTCTGATCAACAGAGCAGTTCTATCTCAGAATAGGGAAAAAGATTACACCAAGTGCGGATGCCATTTTCGACGGAGGCACCTATTCTCTAAACATAATCACGAATCCTGAACTTATATAGGCACTAACTTAACTAAATAAATTAACTAAAAAGAATTATCTACTATAAGAAATAAGTAAAGAATAAACCAATTATATTAAAAAATAAATAATTCCATAAAAGTAAGGATACAAGATAACTATGCCCGAACTCCGAGAAGACTCCGAAACCCCGAGATAGCTCTCACTCTACTCTACTCTAACTCTCAAACTTGGAAAAAAAATAAAATCCTCCCAAGAGTCCAGATGTTCATTTGGAGACTCTTGACTAGGAACTTAGCAAATGCTAAGCGTCTGCACCGAAGAATTAAAGACATCTCTCCTGTGTGCACTCGCTGTTTTCAATAAGAAAATGATGAACATATTTTCTTTCATTGTACTTATGCTAGAGCCGTGTGGTTTGCCTCTCCTTTTGCTCTCAGAACTGATTTGCTGTCAGGCTCTTGTTCTAACATTATTCACAGTATAATTTCCCATTTACAAAATCCGAATGATCACAGATTTAAAAGGAAGGATAATGCAGTTAACTCCATCATCTTTCAGGCTAAAGCAGGTCAGGTGGCTCAGTATGAGGCTTATGAAGTTGAAAAAATAACTGATGGTCACTTGTCGCTGCCTTCGAATTCAGATCATCTTGATCTGCAAATTATTCCAAACACAGAGTTCTCTTGCAGGTCAGATGCTTCTTTTATTGCAGGGAGAGAATCTGGGCTCGGTATCTTCATATCATATCGAGGAGAAAATCATATATGGACAGCTCATATTCAAGCGACATGCCAGGCGGAATCTCCTCTCCATGCTGAAGCATTGAGTTTCTCACTTAGTTTGTGGGCAGTTGAAAGGTTGGAAGCTAAAGAATGTCACTTCTTGATGGACAACAGGAACCTTGTTTCTAGTATGCAAAAGATGCAAAATCCTATTCAGGACTGGAGAATTAGGAATATCATCAGGGAATTGCTTTCTCGTACATTCCCAGGGAAGAAAACTTCATTGCCGACTCCTTAGCTAGGAGTGCTTTGTATGGTGGCAATGGCAACCATACTTTATCATCTTCAAATTTTAGTCATCATAATGGTTGCCCATTACAATGTTTGAACTACAATTGGCCTTCATAGGCTAATCTTTGTAAAATCTCATGCATATGAATGAAAAGCCCTTTATGGGCGTTTTTTCCTTAAAAAAAAAGTAACACTACTTCTACTCTATGAGGTGCAAGTTGTTCTTTGGTCGAGACCCTTTATTTATCGTCGCCAATGAGCGGAACGGGGGGGGGGGGGGGGGGGGTGGTGGTGGTCTTGTAGAGCAGCTGAGAGGGGGGTGGCCGGCCGGCCGCCTGATGTGGCGGTACGGTAAATCTGAAGTAAAGGCCAAGTTCAGACCCATTGGTCCAATTTCTAGAATGGTGGAGGAATTCCGGGGTGGACTCTTGTTTCTGCATGTAGGGGCCCTGTACAACCCACAAGGAAAAGGCCGTGGCCTTTGGAGGCTGGACCAGGCCGGCCGGCCTAGGGGCAGGGCTGACCGGCCTATGTTTTCTTAAACATAGGTCCAATTTCTTCCAAATTTTACTCTTGCATCCAAAAATCCATCAAAACTCGTGAAACTTTATTAGCCTAACTAATATGCACAAACTCTTAGTGAAATATTATCTTTTATTTACCGATATATTGGCGGTCATTTAAGGATTTGACAACCGCCAATAGGGGATTCCTTTTTATGCCAAATATAAGGATTATAAATATGTGCTAAACATCAGTGAAACATTAGGACGACCAAGTGGCGGCAAACTAATCAAGGATGCATGATATTACGTTAACTATGAGGAATTAGTTTTATTTTGCAAAAATATTATTATTGTTAATATGCGAAGCTCAAATGCCCCATCAAAGCAGGAATATGGTGAAGGAGACGACGATGCATGGGTTCGGAGACGGGCTCGATGGTGCGCCAAGTTTATCGTATTTGCATGTGGAAGGTTCTACCCTTCTTTTGCGAAAGGGATATACTTCAGTTTTCCCCCGTCTGAGATGAGGATGACGGCCGTGGATGGTTAGATGGCAATATTCGTTCAGATCGGAGTTCTCTTCCATAGCATATCTGCTTGGGTTGATCATACGAGACGGTGGAATTGGGGGCTCTTTCAGTGTTTATTGTCTCTCATCAATGGAGTTGGAATTATTCATCGCAAAAAAAAAATGGAGTTGGAATTATTTGAGTTGTTTTTTAATAAGGTGACATAATATGCTTTAATATCATTGAAATTTCTTTTTTCGCAAAATAGAAGCGGAATGACTAGCCAACGCATGCATGAGGAGAGCAAGGTGCCTTACCATTGTTGGTTGTAGCCCTTCCGGGCTGACACAAACAAATACAATGGTATTTAGATTTTTTTTCGACGGATTTAGATTAATTTTTAAGTGGCTGATTTTTCCTTTTCTGTGTCTGTAACTAACATGGTAGAGTAATTTCTAACACTAATGTTTGGGTTTATATTTTAGAGAAATATTAAGATAATCGGTTACAGAAAACTAAATTGCAACAAAGAATGTAACCCTGAATTGAAAATATTGTCTGTTGTTAGGCTAACAGTTTTTCAACCGACTGATCTTCAACTCTGACGCATGAAAGAGACCGCAGACATAATAACCAATGATAAGATCAAAGCGGAACACATGCGTTACTTTAAACATTTAACGGTCCGAAGTACGATGAACAGACCAAGAGAATCATCACAGAGCCGCAGCAGGAGCACTTGCCGGTCGTTGCGAGCAGCAACTTGCGCTGCATCTCTGCTGCGCCATCAGAGGAGGTTTCCCAACCCGGGCAGGCAGGCATAAAACTGGGAGGAACCGCGGCATAATTGGGGCGCCGAGCAGTCAAAAACAGTTTACTTATGAGAAAAGTCTAATTTGGGTCCCTCAACTATTGGGGGTAGAGCAACTTTCACCCTAAACTATAAAACCGGGTATCCATAGTCCCTCAATTGTATAGGTGGGTGCAAATCGAGTCCCTCGGCGGTATTCAGAGCGGTTTTGTCCTACGTGGCACAGTGGGGCCCACATGTGAGGTGCCACGTCACTTTTTCTTTTCTTTTTTCTTTTTTTTCTCTCATCTTCCCTTTCTACCGCGCCTCCCCGCGGAGCTCCTCCCCGCGCCGCCGCCCGAGGGCGCGCCGGCGGCCTGTGCGGCGCTCCAGAAGCTCTCCGTCTGCTGCCCGGGGCTCCGCCGCGCCGGCGTGCTCCTCGAGTCCTCCGACGACTTCGGCCTCGAGCTCGACATCGGGCCCGACGTCCCGTTCCGCCCCGCCGCCGCCGCCGACGCGTCCTCCGTCGACGAGGGGCTCGAGGCCACAGCCACCTCACGCGAGGCCACGTCGCGTCCTTCCTCGGCGTCATCGTCCTCCTCGCCTCCCTCCCCCACGCCCGCGCGCTCCAGCACCCAAACCAGCCGCCGCTGCCGCCGCGCCTCCTCACCCTCTTCGCTCCCTCCCCCTGTGCCACGCCGTCCCCGTCCTCCTCGCTCTCTCCCCACTGCGCAAATCCCTCCCCGTCGACGTCCGTCACCTGCGCAGCGCCCTCCCCCACCTCGCTACCTCGCGGCGCCGCCCCGTAGAGGTCCAGCGGAGGGGAAAGCCGCGGAGATGGGCAGCGGGGGAGCCTCCCGCGGCCGCGAGTGCTCCTCGCCGCGGTCGCTGCTGTCGCGCATCCTCCACAGGCGCCGCGGCGGCGGGTTCTGCTGCCGCCTGCGTCTTCCCCTTCCCCGATACTGCTCCAGCGGTGCGGCCGAGGAGGATGCCGCCGAGGCTGCAAAGGAGGAGGCGACATCGTCGAAGGTGGTGGCCAGCCGAGCGGAGCCTCGCGAGTCGCCGCGGAGTTCGGTGTCCGGTACGTGCGTGTCCATGGTGATCGGTGGGTGTTGCCATTTCGCATTGGTGTCGTCGGCGTGGCATGACCAAGTGGTGGCGGCGTTTATGGCGTGCAGGGAAGAAGGCGGCGGATGATGCGCTGCCGGCGGCGAGCCTGGGGCTGGGCGCGAGCCTGGTGCTGCTGCTATCCAAGAGCGTGGCGGAGCTGAGCAGGATGGCCGAGCTGCGCGCCCAGATGGAGCGCCTGATGGTGGACGTCAGGGCGGACGTGCGTAGCTGCAACGGCGGCCGCCCCAGCGTGTCCGATGGCCGTCTCACCGACAGCGCCCGCGTCGTCAAGGAGCCCATCGACGAGGACGGCGCCTTGTCCCATTCCCGCGGTTCGCGGACGGCAGCCGCTCCGGCGAGCCGCGGCGGGAGCGAAGATGCCGGGCACCTTGAGACGATGGACCAGATGGAAGCAAAGCTCGAGGCGGAGCTGACGCGCCTGCAGCAGATGGGCTTGTCAGGCGTCGGCGGCGCAACGGCGGGCGCGGGGGCGCGAGGCCAGGCGGCTGCGGCGCGGCAGGGGGCGTGGGGCCGTGTCAGGCGGCGGCGGCGCCCGGGAGCGTGTCACGGCGGGCAAGGTGTTTGATGAAATGCTTCTTTGAACCTGCAGGAGGAGGAAGAGAGAAGAAAAAAAGAGAAAGGAAAAAAAAAGAAAAAGAAAAAGAAATAGTGATGTGGCACCTGATATGTGGGCTCCACTGTGCCACGTAGGACAAAACCGCTCTGAATACCGCCGAGGGACTCGATTTGCACCCACCCATACAATTGAGGGACTGTGGATACCCGGTTTTATAGTTCAGGGTGAAAGTTGCGCTACCCCCAATAGTTGAGGGACCCAAATTAGACTTTTCTCTTTACTTATCCAGCAACGTGAGCACCGATTGGCATTGGGGGTCCCCGGCCGGCATAACCATGTGCATGATGATTGAAGGATCAATGGATCGACCTTGGGCAGTATTATTGTGTCAGCTTGCCCCTTTGTACGGCCTGCTCCCGAATCTTTTTGATGCCGTATGAACATGTCACGTGATGGAAAGGGTTCCTGTTGGGGAGATATAGAAAAAGATTAACCATGGAAACCGTTGGGAAAGAAGAGTTTGTTATGGTTGATGAGGTAAAATAACATGGCAATTTGATACTAGCTGGCTTGCTGCATCGCTCTGAACCGATACAGGACCCGAGTATCCTCAAGTATCAACAAGGCCGAGTTATCCAGTTATGGGGAAAGGGCCCCTCTCGACCTGGAAATTCACAACAGGAAAGACTGGTATGGTTTGGCTCAGTTAGGCCCGGGTGGCCTAATAGACCTCGAGGTCGGTTGGGTCAGTCGGCCGCCGGATAAACAGTTGTTTTCTTGTACTACAAGGCGAATTGTATAGTAACCGACTAGGTTTCTCTCCATGTAACTCTGCACCCCCAGATATATATAAGGTGGGCAGGGATCCTCTCATAAACATCATCAATACATATCACACCAGCACAGGACGTAGGGTATTACGCACATCGCGGCCCGAACCTGTATAAATCTCTACGTCTTGTGTTACCATCGTGTTCTTGGTTCTTGCGCACCCATAAAATAACTATCGAGACCCCAAAACCTCGACAGTGGCGCGCCAGGTAGGAGCAGCGCTGGAATCCATTCGTCGAATGCTATCGACAAAATCTACATCAACAATTTCGGCCGGGGGCTCGACCCGGTCTCCTGCTTCAAGTCGATGGCATCTCGGCGTGTTGTCACTGTCACATCCTCTTCATCAGCTGCGGTGACCCGTCGATAATGGTGCAGTTGTTGCATCCAATAGCTGTGCGATTGCATCTGCATCAAGTCTCTTCAAGATTGAAGTCGCAAGGCTACAAGATCTCGACGACAACTTCATCACGGCGGTTGGAGAACAAGTCCGAAGAAGCTGCAAGATTCGACGAGATCGTTGCATATGATTTCGGCGAGTTCATCAACGGAAAACCGAGTCACGTTTTGCTTGGAAACCGGAGTCCGGCTCGACTACGAATTATTTTTTCCATGGAAAGCTACACGTCTGCAGAAGCATAGAATCAGACCCGATTGAGATAATGCTTTGATAGCTTCAAGTTCCAAGGTATTGCATACACCTGGCCATGAACAATTGGAGCATGACTACGTTTCGTTTTGAAGTCTCCTCCAACTCGAAGGGTGCTCACGGCAATTCTGGTCCACCGACCACCCGGTGCATGGCGCGTCGACGGTGATCACTCGGCGTACTACGGAGCTGGAACCGATGGGCTTACGTCGTTACTGCCTTCACGTCCCGAGGCTCCTTGATCAGTCGGCCTGTGAGCAGCGACCACGCCGGCGTGATGATAGCGACGGCTCGACCACTCGGCCACGGCAACCGTTCGGCGTACCACTCCTCGATCAGTCGGTTGCTCAGCGCACGGCCCCTCGACCACTCGGCGATTATGTCGACGACTCGGCCTACGACAACAACCACTTGAATATAGCGACGGCTACTTGATCTACATGAAGATTTACTCAGGTCTTTATTCAATCTACCCGGCATTAGCTCGGAGGCTTATAAGCTCATACAAGTATTGATTTCATCCTTTCTTTTCGACTCGGCGAGAACGTCGACACAAGCTAAGTGATTTATTTAATTATTATTTTTTTGAGTTTTTTACTCCTATCACGTAATTTACAGTCTTTTCTCACTTCGGTTTGAGTTCCGACCCAGAGTCGAGGCTGTACTTTACCCTTATGTGTGATGTCTTGAGTCCTTTCTCACACAAGCTAGCAAGTCGGTGGATATTTTCCCAGCTATGAAAGCTCATATCAGGCTGATGCTCACACTCTAACACTGACGGGTTAACGCCTTCTGTTGCTAACACCCTAGGTTAATGAGTCAGGCTAGGTCACAACCGAGTTAGTAGTCAGTGGAGTTCACTCATACTTAACGCTTCGAGGGAGACAACATCGGACTAAGCACATAAGGAGACTAAAATTTGACCAAGATAAAGGAGTTCTATATCCTAAGTGTCTTGTTCAATCATCGTATACTACCTATTGTTTTTCTTGTTTACATATACAGGAATTCAAATATAATCTCTCAGAGTTGACGAGCATATTTTCTACACTCTGGGGCTTGACGCCACTCGGCATTAATCATTTATTTTTGGAATTCTCATCTGGAAATTTATTGATCATGGAAATATCCAACCGGAATCGTCAAGATATTCATCTCTGGATTTCACTAATTGTGGGAATATTCAGATGGAATTTTACTATTAATTGGGATTTTCATCAGGATCTTATTAATCATTGGTTATGGAATATTCATCAGGAATCTTGTTTCATAATTGGGATTTTTCATCTCTGAGATTATACATTCATCAGGATATTTATTATCTCTGGATTACTGTTGATTGGGAGGTTTGTCAATGGTTACATGGCTCTCGAGCTTTGTCTGTACCCAACCAGAAGGCTGCAATGGTTAAAATACTTGCATAGCTACGTTTTCCACCAGAGAATCTCTACTACAAGCAAGCATGAGGAGGTCAGTCGGCCGAACATCAAAGGAAGACAAATTACTTGGTTATTGCTCCAGGCAACAATGCCAGTCGGACAAACTTGTATAAGGCTAACACCACTCGGCAAGATTTTATATGAAGCTTTCATCAGTCGGTCAGCTACAAATAGTTCACATCACTCGGTTGTTATCTTCAGACTTTACATTCACTCGGCAATGAATTTACATCAACAGTGGCGCAACAATATTGGAAGAAATTACTCGACCGTCTATTGACGAGGCCTATTAGGCTATATCTACAGTATTACAAGATTGTTAGTTTCTTTTGAGTCTATGAACAATTGTTCCACTTCTTCAATAGACTCGGGGGCTAGCCCACATGGGCTCACTGGCGTGAGCCCACGTCGCACTTCATTCAGTCAAATGATCAAGCTTTACTTCGGCGGACTTCATCTTTACTCGGCCGGAAGGCCAGGCTCTACGAGCTTTACTTCGACGGACTTCATCTTCACTCGGCCAGTCGGTGGCCAGGCTCTACGAGCTTTACTTCGGCGGATTTCTTCATACGGCCATATGGCTAGGCTCTCTGAGCTATACTCTACAGCTTCTTTGTAGTCTATGAACAATTGTTCCACTTCTTCATAGACTCGAGGGCTACATCCATAGGATGCACTTGACGTGCACCCTACGTTTCTTCACTCGGTCAGATGATGGACAGGCTCTATAAGCTTTATATCGATGGATTCTCACTCGGCTATAATGCCAGGCTTCGGGAAGCTTTATACCCAGGCTCTTTTAGACCTTCTGTCTAATTCTTCGGATTACACAGAAGCTCGGGGGCTGCACTTTATAGGTGGGACACGCTGCACCAATGATTCTGGCGTCAGTCGGCATTGGGTGTTCTTTAGTTGTTATGACTAATTCAAGGCCTTGCTGATCTTGGTATTCCCAGGTTTCAGTTTCTTCATATTGGTTATTTCGGGTAACTATTACTCTTTGGAGTTCTTTTTAATTGACTAGCTATGCTGAGAATTATTATACATGGAGTCAGAACCAGTCGGAGGTCTTCAAAATCAATCAAAAAGAACTCGGAGGCTACTGTCGATGATATGGGACCCGGGTATCCTCAAGTATCAACAAGGCCGAGTTATCCAGTTATGGGTAGTCGGTTTGGCTCAGTTAGGCCCGGGTGGCTCAATAGACCTCGAGGTCGGTTGGGTCAGTCGGCCGCTGGATAAACAGTTGTTTTCTTGTACTACAAAGCGAATTGTATAGTTACCGACTAGGTTTCTCTCCATGTAACCCTGCACCCCCGGATATATAAGGTGGGCAGGGATCCTCTTATAAACATCATCAATACATATCACACCAGCACAGGACGTAGGGTATTACGCACATTGCGGCCCGAACCGTATAAATCTCTGCGTCTTGTGTTACCATCGTGTTCTTGGTTCTTGCACCCATAAAATAACTATCGAGGCCCCAAAACCTCGACACATGCCATCTTTGTCTACTACAGTACCATGAAAGGTTATGCATTGGTGGTCGGAAAACGGGTTTGCAATAACATTTTTGTAGTTGCACAATCTAGAATCCTTAGGGATATGATTTTTCTGATTCTAATCCAATGAGATTACCTAATTGTAATATGAATTAAAATTGTTGCCTGCAAAGTCTTCATTTATTGTTGAATTAACGACATTGGTGGATCATGGTCGCTATACGGAGGCAACACAACCTTTTATGGAAAGAATGCCGTTAACAAAGACAGAGAGTTGCTGGTACTTGCGCTTAGTACTAGGAGTTTACAAGTAATGGTTATGAAAAAACGGATTTTCAGCAAAATGGGAAATCAAGACAAGGGTATTAAAACTAGGAGGTACAACATGATAATTCTGAGAAATGCCGATGTTATAGTTGTCTTAAATCATTGCATCACTCTACGAGACAATTTTGCTCTGATACATATGTGGGTAAAGCACATGAACGCTAGTAGGTGTATAACAACTCTACCGAGCAATTTTTATCTGACACATGTGGCAAAAACCATATATATGACCACTAGATGTTGAAATTTTTATTCAGCATGGGAGGCTGCTTGCGGAGCAACTGCACGGATGCTCCATATATATTGTACTCCTACGTACTTAGTGAACTGTCACTTGCAAGAATGATCTAAATATACAAATCTGCAGACAACTTTTTAGATCACACGTTAATCTAAGGACAATTTGCGGAAAAAATTCCTTCCTAGTCATGCAGTGGGCACTGGGGGACCAGATCAAGCCGATCGAACTCAACTTGTAGGAGCTACTAGCTCGCAAAACCAAATAAAACGAAAAAGAATTATAACTCGAAATGAAGGTGCCATGGATCGATTTGGCTGGAGACATGCGCAACTAGGCGCACATGCACTGGATCGACCAACCCTCGCGGCATGGCGGCACGTCCATGAATTATTATGTTTGCACACTCGACAGGCATATGCCGCGAACATGTACATGGCGTACGCCCATCAGATCGATCACATGCTTCCTTCCTTCACGATTGGGTTGTTGGATGGATGGATGGGCGGACGAGGCGCGCGCGCCACAAAGTACGTTTCGTACCTCCTGCACGGGCGCGCGGGCGGCGGAGGCGACGAAACCCGCAGCGCAGCGTGGTCCATCCCCATCCTTCGATCACGCGTGCCTGCCGTCATCTTCCTAGCTAGCTCTCTCATCGATCGGCAAGAGGCAACGGGAGGCGGCACGTGCAGCCACTGCGCGCGCGGTGCTCAACATGGCCGCGCGCCCCGCTTGTCTCCCGGATCTTGCCTGCCTAGCTAACCCCTGCTCATCCTCTCCTCTCCTCTCCTTCCAATCACCGCTCATCTCGTCATGCCGCTGCTCTTCTCATCCTCGAGGCCCTGGCCATAATATATACACATGACACCCACGCAGCGCCATGATTGAGGTGCTGCTTGTTGCTAGCTCTCCTCCTTTATCCTCCTCTTCTCATTGTCTCTGCAGTACGTTGCTGCCATCCTGCAAAGCGAGCCTTCTTGTTCACCACAGCACACATACAGCAGATCGGCCTCTCGATTTGGCAGTTCTCTCGCGGCAGCGCTTGCGCGTACGTACGTGCTCCCTGTATGGGTTCCTGGGTTCGCACAATCACCACCCCGTTCCGGAAAGCCTGCACCATCTTCGGCCCGCAGAAGGACGGCAAGAAATCGCAGCAGCCAAACTCAGGTCAGTTCATCCGATTCCATATCGATCAATTCCTTCATCAGTTTGTTCCTCTGATCCGTCGATTATATTGACCTGGCTCGCTGACTGAGAATCCGTTTGCTTTGCTTATGCAGCAATGGTGCAGACCGTCGACGCAGAGAGGGCCAAGCTGCACGGCGAAGTGATGGCGTGCGCCTACGAGGACGTGCAGGTCATGTGGTCAATGCTCGACCAGGCAAGGATCCGGGAGATCAGCGGCAGCTCATGACCCAGCGGCGCCACCCAACCGTCTGTTCATGCGTTCCATGGACGGATACGGAGACATGGAGTAGTACATAGCCAAATCTCTTTCCCCACCAATCCCGGACCACTTGCTTTCCTGGGGCTTGAAGCTGATCGTCAGAGCTATTGGCCAAGATCAGTCAATCTCAAGCCCTGAGATTATGGGTCCGTTCTGTATGTAGCTAGATCTAGCTTTATTTGCTTTGGAGGTTGCTGCTGGGTTCGAGAGTTTGAATCCCCACTGGCACCTTTCTTGCCAAGGTGCCAGATCGGAGAGATGTACATGACAACCACCCGTTGGGATCTCGATATCTACCATTGCAATCCTCTCTTTTTCTGGTTGGTCAATTTGATCGATGTCTGAAATTTAGAGTCAACGATATATAGCACATCACCTAGATACTCCCAACTTTTACTCATGATATGGTTTTCTGAGTTCCTGAGTTCTTGCATCCTAGTTAGCTTAAATCTGGATATATGGGAATACATTATCGTGAGAGGAATCCCAGGCCATCTCCATTTTATTTGGATACATATTTTTTAAAAATATCTTCAGTGGATCCAAATATATTTCTCTTGTCCACAAGAGCTGTTGCTAAAAATAAAAAGTTTGCAGTACACATTCCACGCCTGCATCCATATTCATCTTGATGCCTCTGTGTTCTCCTCTTATGCCTAGACAGTTAAGTTCAGTCTCATTTGTACATCTTAGTTAAAAGAACTCAATTAAATAAATTTAACGCTGATGATGAAATGCGAATCCAAACCTACTGCATATGGCATCGAATGTTTCAGTAGAGGAGTAAGTTTCCTCTAAACAAAAGTTGTATGTCGATACTTTGGCGCCATGAAGTAGTCCGGCCAGGTAATTGATACTTCTGTGACAGGAAGTGCTCCATATGGATAGCATGGAGCTACCATAGCTCCATAAGCAGGTCATGGACCATAAACCTCCCTTCCCCACCTTCTCGCCAAAAAATAAAAACCTCCCTCAATTTACAATTACGAAATATTTTTTTCAACAATAGAAACTACGAAATTATCAGAAGAGACAGTCATCGTAATATATACAGTACCAGAATTTTAAAGGATTTGCATGCAGCTAAAAGGTTAGTTAGCTACGCCGCGACAACTAATCATTACCAGCATTACTATCCTTTTGATCTATTTGTGACATATTGCCAATTGTCCAGTAAAAGTAGTAGTAAATTAATGACAAATATAATTTTAGTACAGCATTATTGCTGGAGGAGTAGAAAAACATGCACTAATTGAATCTCATTAGAAAGGCATGCATGTTTTTTTCATGAGAATAAATATTGATACTTTTTACACAACAAACTGAGGCTACCATCAAATTTAGGAAACTCCCGATCGCAACTTATTCTTGTCTAGCACCGTACTGAAAATATTGTCCACTAGTTCTTCGGCAACAACAACAACAAAATCTTGAGAACAATAATCATGCCGCGCAGGACAGTATTAGTTGCAGCTGATGTTTTCTTTTCGAAAAAAGATAAATCGGGGTCTATAAATCCAGCCTTGATATTCAGTTTCACGTCTTACCTAGTGGATGCAGAGGATATGATTTTTGACTAAACAGCAAGAAAGTGTTGGAAGACCAACCTCTTTGCACTTAGATTATGAAATCCTTTCCAGTATTGTTATTGGGTACCATTCCAAATCAGAACATGGAACAGCCTGCCACGGCAGAAGCCTGTACCCTCCACCGGTGGCCATTCATGTGGGCATGAGTGGTTTCTCATTGAAAAACTCATCATGCCAAGCATCCTGCGCCCCACCATCAAGTCATACAAACATTGATCTCACAATTCATAAACGCCTGGTATCTATCTTGGATTTGTATCCAAGCAGCAATGCCACGAAGTTATAACAAGCCAGCAATATCATTGAACTAAACAAACAGTGGGGATACAGGGATGCATGTTACGACGAACCCCAACAACAACCACACTACGCATTTATTATGTTAAACACTACATATATAATCAACAGCAAATGAAGATGGCGTAAACTACTTTGCTCTAACATGAGAGTAATTCTACTACATGACCTGTACTAAAAAGAGACTAGCTGTCACGAAAACATATAAGAGATGACCCAGGTACAGAGATTGTCACGCATGCATGGTTGTGGCTGAGCAGCAGATGCTGCATGTGAAGTCACTGTAGTAGCGGTTCCGTCTTTGGGTGGGTTCCCTTCCCGACACCAAGTTGTTGGAGGCGTTCCATGATGTTTTTCATCTTCACCTCCACCATCCCATGGAGGTCTATCAGATCCTTGTTGCTGACGCTCATAAGGGCCGGACGGCCACCTATCATGAACTCAAGAAGGAGAATCAAGATCTCACGCACATGAATTCCTTGTAAGTGTGATCATCTTCTTCAATTGCTTACTCTCTGGCATGTCGTCCTTGTAGCGAGCTAAAAAATATGTGGCCTCTGGAATAGAGGGCCCAACCTAGGTTGTGCCACATTCTCGCCATACAACCACGAGACATGCCTTAACGCCACAGAGTGTAGCTAGCTCACTCGCCTTCTTTATTAGTCTCTCACAACGCTTCTTGAAAACTGCATGCCGGCTTGACTCGTTAGCGATCCATTGGAGATTCGTCTTCTTGCGACCCATGCTGTTGGCATGCACAAGATACTGATGTGGAAGAAAGGAACTGTTCTTATATAGAGAACCAGCCTAAAGTAGCTAGGTAAGTATAGCCTAGAAATTTCCAGTGAATTAATGTGACATTATAGCAAAAGTAATTCATGACACATATTGATTTGGCAGATATTCAGTAACGTCGGATGCTTTATCTAGCTAGCTCAAAGCTAAATCATAGGTTCCACCCCTTCCACAAGAAACCCGGATCAAGGTTCAACAAAATGATGGTCAAGATCAATTGCCGTTGCTTCAGTATAACTGAGAGCATTGTTTCTTGTAGCACATGGTTTATTTATTTTATTTTTTTTTTTAAAAAAGTAAAACTGGAGGACGTGACCTGCAGAATAAAAAAAATACAAATGATCAATCTAAATAAAGAGAGGAAAAAGATAACACTCAAAAACATATTTCTCGTGTCTATCCATTCTTTAATCATAGGAACTAGCTTTGGCTTTGCTCGATGTATAAACGCAACCACTTCTTTCATGACCTTAGCTTTGGAATTATCGATCTTGGAGCCATTCCATTTAACCGTCACGATACAAAAGTAGAATATGTTCCAAAAAAAAGTAGAATTATGTCCATATGGAAAGGAGCCTCCAATTTAAGTACTTCAATATCTCAATTGGCCCATATGGAGTATTATCTGAAAGATTAGCCAAAAAATGAACAATATATTTATGATGAATGGGATCAGCTATTGATCTAGTATAACATATATATTTAACATGTTGTATATCGTAAAATGTTGAGATAGGTATTATGAATTATTTACACAATTTAGAAAAAATGAATCTATCTTTTTTAGAAAATAATTAGGTATTCAGAACTGTTCAGAGAGTTCTATTTTTCAATGTGTATGTAAAAAGTTTGCACTTTTATGAAGAATTAAAACATCAATGAAAAATAAAAATACAAAACGAAAAAGAATACAATTGCAACTTTGTACCTCCAATATTGGGGAATGGATGGTCGGCCATTTGGGCTGACCTCGCAGCTCAATAATTAAGCTTGTGCATATCTCAGGGTTATATAACAATATGGTGGCTTGGAATTTTCCATCCCTGACATTCTAATGACATGCTTGGGACCGAGGAAATAGAAATAATATTTCTTTTTAGGGATTTGGAAGAAAAATGGACATCTGTACATTCTTACTGATCTCGCAGTCGCGCACTTCACTGGCTACTTTATTATGCCTTCTAATTATTAATGAAAACAGAAAGCAACGGAAAACCAGCGGCCCCTAGTCCCCTGCATCATCTCCTAGGGCGACGCAGGAGGCTACCCGTTGCCTCCACCATCAGCCATCGATCTCTGCTCCCTTCTCCCTGTTTGTCGTAGTTTATGTCTATGAGTCCAATGTTGATGTTAGTTGATAACACATTGCTTAATATCATAATCCCTGTTTGAAACATAGGATTATTTTTAAAGATTTGTGAGAATCTATATGCATGAGATACATATCTTTTTACTGTAAGACGTGAATGGTGGTTCATTCTGTCCGTGAATAAGGGAAAAAGGCACATTAATGGTATCCTTATGTAATATTGTAGAAAATGGAATGAATTTAATTGCTACTAATTATACCAGTCACAACAAAATATTATACCAGTCACAAGAAACATATTGATATGTGCAAACTGGGTGACCACCGAAGCCCTGGAAATTTCCTCAACCATGAGTTCATTGGTTGCAACGAGAGGTAGATGGTGTATTCCATTTTTCAGTTATTATGCTTTGGCACAAAATGTGCAAGCCTATCGACTGGACATCCTGCTTCATATATAGGAGGGGAATCCCCTCCTATTTCCGGTAAGAAAAATGTTGGTTTCATGGTCGTAAAAAATGTTCACTGGCCACGTATGAACCAAGCCATGCGGCGCCTTCCTCTTCTGTGGGGGGCCAGAGATTTCCATGGTAGTTGGTAACGGCCAAGCAACGGTCATCAGTAGCTTACTTATGTGCAGTTGCGTACCATGGTTCAAACACCTCGTACTACAATGTTACAACTTATTACAAGTAATGCAAACACAAATATAACAAGCAGCTAGGAATGTCATTGAGATCTCGAGAGCACCATCATACAAAACAAGCATCTTATAATGACTTGAACAACGATAACGTTGGCTCATAGGATCCATATTCTTCATGACAATACATAACCAACACCAACTTAAACAGATCTCTGCTCTGATGGAGCAGAAAACTCAAGACACGAGCGACTCTAAGACACAGGAACTCTTGCTAGAGAGAAGACTAGATGCTAAGTAACATACCTCTACTCCGACGGAGCAGAAAACACAAGACACACACTAGCGACTCTAAGACAGGACATCTTTCTAGAAAAAGGCTAGACGCTAAGAAAACCATATAGTAAAAGTCCCCCACGAAATTATTCCTGGAGCTACCTGGTGGTTATGCATGCAGGGCGACATTCGAAGCAATCTCCCTACTCCATGGTAGGGAAAGGATCCCACGACCATGAAGCAAACCCTGAGCCCGCCCGTACTATAATGCTGCATAGTGTCAGCGTCAGCTCCACTGCTGCTGGCGCCAGCACCGCCACTGGTCCCACCTAAGTCACCGTACACCACGGAACCGAGCTCCCCTCCTCCATTCTGAGAAAAATCCGCAAACCAGTCCTCTTGCTGAGCTTGGGTTTCCTCCGCCGGTGCCATGGTTTGCTTCTCAGTGCAACTGTAGGGAGCCTGCTGCTGAGATGCAAACGCTGGTTCCTCTTGTAGAGAAAGCAGCGGCTCCTGGACCCCAAGCTGTTCGAAGCGCTCTTTGGCGCTCCTCATCTTGCTCTCCACCACCCTTTCGAGGCTGGCTAGCTCCTCGTTGGTGAGGCTGCCGAGGCCCGGGAGCCGGCCATCCATGGCCTCATGGAGGAGGTACAAGGCACGGTCCTCGCGCTTCTCGCACTCCGACTTGCTCAGCTGCTCCTGCAGCTTGGAGATGCGGCCACGGAGGTACTCCTCATAGTTCAGTACCTTCTTCAAGTTTTCAAGCTCATCCGGCATTGCCTTGAAGCTCTTGAGGAGCCGCCTTGCCTCGGGGACGGAGGGGGAGACCTCCGGCTGGGCCGCACCATCTTCGTACACCACCACGCACGCCTTGACGCCGCAGAGCGTGGTCAGCTCGCGCGTCTTCTTCATCAGGGAAGCGCACCGCTTCTTGAAGGTCGCACGACGGCTCGAGTCGTTGGTGATCCACTGGAGATTCACCTTCTTGCGAGCCATGGCCTAACAGCCTACCGTAGGTAGCAAGAACCTACTACCTAGCTAAAGCACTTGAAAAAGTTCTACAATGAAAAGAAGATTGATTGCCTTGGTGAGGTGAAAGGAATGGAATAGTGTTGTTTATATAGAGGAGGAGGGACCCTTGCTGAACATATTCATGGAAAGCAGTTACTCCTATACAAAATTACTAAACAAATTGTCTACTTCTTAATTGCATCCATCAAAAGCAGCAAAGAAATACTTCCTTAGTAGTACGTAATAAGTTAATGTGTGATAGCCTGACCGGTCAAATGTTGGTTTGATACTGTAACTTCACCTGCACCGTTTCAGTGGATCTGGGACTTATGTTGTCAGAGGAAGCATAGGTATTTTTCTTGTTATTACTCAAGGACTGTTTGAATAAAAGGAACCTGCTGTGACGAAGGTGATTCCATGTTCCTGTCTTGGACTGTGAACTATGCCCCTGTCTTGAGGAGACGCTGAAGCATTTATTTTGTGAAATTGAATTTGCAAAGCTATGTTGGGCCTTTTCACATTATTTGGGATTTATCACTTCCAGTAATTGTGATGATAGAGCTCCGGAGACAAACATTTTATATCTTCCTGTTATATGGAAGCGATCACGGTGGCGGCATGAACAATCCGGTTACACACGAATGACATAATCTTCAATGGTGCATCCCTATCCTTTGTAAGATGGAAGCAGCAGTTTCCGGAGTTCTTCAGGCTCATATGCATAGAGCAAAACCGAGCCCAAAGCTCGCTATCACGGCATGGCCGTCATGCTTGTAAATCTTTTCCTTTTTTTCGCTAACAGAATTGAAATAAAAGCACAGATGGGTAATCCCCTCCTATTTCTGGTAAAAAAAATGTTTTCATGGTCGTAAAAAATGTTCGTCACGTATGAACCAAGCCATGAAGTGTCTTCCTCTTCTGTGAGGGCCAGAGCTTAACATAACAGTTGGTAACAGCCAAGCAACGGTCAGTAGCTACACTTACGAAGCTGTTATGCTGCTAATAATTAATTCAATTTACTTTTTTTTATCATTATTGTTATTCCGCAAGTACTACTACAAGGATTTGCTAGGCTTCAAAGTTATCTCCTTGAATTAGAAGAAAAATATGGTTGTCGTAGTTTATGTCTATGAGTCCAATGTTGATGTTAGTTGATAACACATTGCTTAATATCATAATCCCTGTTTGAAACATAGGATCATTTTTAAAGATTTGTGAGAATTATATATGCATGAGATACATATCTTTTTACTGTAAGACGTGCATGATGGTTCTTTCTGTCCGTGAATAAAGGAAAATGGCACATTAATGGTATCCTTATGTAATATTGTAGAAAACGGAATGAATTTAATTGCTACTAATTTACAACAAAATATTATACCAGTCACAAGAAACATATTGATATGTGCAAACTGGGTGACCACCGAAGCCCTGGAAATTTCCTCAACCATGAGTTCATTGGTTGCAACGAGAGGTAGATGGTGTATTCCATTTTTCAGTTATTATGCTTTGACACAAAATGTGCAAGCCTATCGACTGCACATCCTGGTTCATATATAGGAGGGGAATCCCCTCCTATTTCCGGTAAGAAAAATGTTGGTTTCATGGTCGTAAAAAATGTTCACTGGCCACTTATGGACCAAGCCATGCGGCGCTTTCCTCTTCTATGGGGGCCCAGAGATTTCCATGGCAGTTGGTAACGGCCAAGCAACGGTCATCAGTAGCTGTTAATGCTGCTAAATAATTAATTTAATTTTCATTTGCTATTATCATCATTGTTATTTCGCTAGTACAACTACAAGGATTTGCTAGCCTTCAAAGTCATGTTTTTTAATTGGAGAAAAAATGTGTTTGTAGTTGTTTATGTGTATGAATCCAATGTTGATATTAGATGATAACACATCACTTAAGATCATAATCCCTGTTTGAGACATAGGATTTTTTTTTCTGATTTTTGAGAATTCTATATGCATGAGATAGATATCATTTTAAGCTAAGACGTGCATGATGGATCATTTTGTGCGTGAATAAGGGAAAATGGCACATTAATTGTATCCTTATGCAATATTGTCTAAAATAGAATGAATTTAATTGCTACTAGTTTATTACAAAATATTATACCTGTCACAAGAAACTTTGGAAACTGGGTGACCACCGAAGTTCTGGAAATTTCATCAACCATAAGTTCATTGGTCGCAACGTGGTTGATGGTGTATTCCATTTTTCCGTAACTACGCTTTGACACAAAATGTGCAAGCCTATCGACTGGACATCCTGTTTCATAGAATGCGTTTACGACATTACCATTGGTACGAAATTTCCTTTATTTTCTTTCACCCAAAGAGAGATACTCCCTCTGTTCCCGGATATAGCTAACAGTAGACTTTTTCAAACAGATTAAGCATCAATACTTTGAGAGTGAATGAATATTTGGACTTAATTAATTTCTTGGCCGACAACGCTTGTTGAATACTGCACGTCGGCTTGACTCAATAGAAATCCATTGGAGATTGTTCTTGTGACCCATGGCGCGTTGCCTAGCACAAGCTACAAAGTCAAAAAAAGTGGTTCTTTGACTAGTTGACGTGGAAGAAAGTGAGAAAGTAATGCATACATACTAATTTGGCAGATATTCAGTATCGCTGATGCTTACCTAGCTTAGCTAGAAACATAACTCAAAGCTAAAGCAGAAGGTCTACCCCTTACACAAGGAACCCGGATCAAGCTTCAACAATTGATGGTCAAGGTTCCAGTTACTTTTTTTTTTGCGAACCAAGATTACCGTTACTCCAATAGAACCTAGATCATTGTTTTTTGTAGCACATGATTTTTCTAAAAAAGAAAACAAAAAACTGGAGGCCATGACCTACAGATTATATACTAATGAGAAAGATGTAAATTGCACCTAATGAAATTATTTGAGGTAGTAAAGTGAGCAATCATTTTTTTAGGTGTGAAATGGACAAAATGAATTGTTCAGGGTAGTAAAATGGACTACTCTCTTTTTCTTTTCAGCTAACCGGTCATAGCACCGACTCAAAGAGATGATTACGATGAATGTTATGAGCCATATAAACCCAAGACAAACCATGCTTGGTCTTAGATTGTAATATTCTTATAATGCACTTGATTTGTTTTATGTGATGGGAAATATTCTTTATAATATTTCTATTTTGGGCTGTGAAGCATTTTTATTGGTATTAAAAAATCTTGATTTGTTTTATGTGCTGGAAAATGAATTTATAAAATTATAGATAATAGGCTAAGGAAATTGGTGGTTGTATAATTCCTTGTTATATTTCTCCCAAATATCCTATGTCATTTTCTTCCAATTTTTCAACGTTTATCCCTCTCTTTCTCATTTTTTATTTCTCTTGATCCGAAATTTTTGAAACAGAAAACCTTTTTTGACCGTGCTCCATCTATTTCCTAGCCGGCCAACTCTTTTTCCTTCTTGGTCCAAAGCAGGCCCAGCCCAACAACTGTCTGCCCGCCAACCGCATGCATTCCGAAAGGAAAGAAATGACCATTAAACGCTCAATTAATGCAATTTCCATCATATTTCCCCTTTCCTTCCATTGGCACACCTGTAGCATCCCAGGTTCCCAACATGGCTGGGTCCGCTCACACGCTGTGCGGACCCCACTCGCCCCACTAACCTTTTACGCTTTCGGCCTCACTTCACGTAAAAGGGTTAACCCAAGGTGGTGGGTGTTGGACAACCTAGGCTTAGGCCCCCTTTGTTGGCGTTTATGATTCTAAGAATTTAGCTTTTGGATTGTGATTTTCAGAATATGAGATTGTAGAATCTATATGACAAAATCTGGAAGGTGTTTGTTTGTCTGGATTTCACAATCCAGCTTATAGATCATTTCAGTCACTTACAGTGGGGTCACAATGGCAAATGGGTAAATATTTGTATCACAATCCAGCAAAAGCTAGTCCTGAGCAGATTGTGAATTATGCCTCGGATTATGATCCAGATTATAGAATCCAGACTCAAAATCCAACCCTTTGTTTCAGCTTCTGCTTTTAGAATCCAGAATCCATAATCAAAAGCTGGAACAAAGGGGGCCTTATATGTTGGCCTTTATCCCACTAAACTAGCAAGGTGGTACTAAACTCCCACCTCCTAATGCACACTAGTGCACATGGGCCACTTCGGGCCTAATCACAATAGGCCGGATGTCACAAACACCCCCCCCCCCCCTCCAAGGACCGACGTCCTCGTCGGAGCACCGGCACAACATACCCCTAGCGGGCAAAGGACCAGGAACGCTCCCCTCTTTGCACACACGTTCGTGTCCAATGTCAGCCCATATGACATGCCGTGTCCCACTCACGAGGCCCACACGCGCCATGCGCCATATGTCTGCACCCCTGGCCCATGCGCCCGTGCTGCCGCGAGGGTCGGCTCTGATACCATTTGTAACATCCCAGGTTCCCAACATGGTTGGGCCCGCTCTCACACTGTGTGGACCCCACTCGCCCCACCAACTTTTTACGCTTTCGGCCTCGCTTCACGTAAAAGGGTTAACCCAAGGTGGTGGGTTTTGGACAACCTAGGCTTATATGTTGGCCTTTCTCCTACTAAACTAGCAAGGTGGTACTAAACTCCCACGTCCTCATGCACACCAGTGCACATGGGCCACTTCGGGCCTGATCATAATGGGTCGGATGTCACAACACCATCCCCACCTCTGTTGAAGTACCAGCACCTCCCTCATGTGCCCCCCCCCCCCCCCCCCCCCCCCCCCCCCCCCCCCCAAACCCTCACATCCAGCAGCAGAACCGCAAATTGGCATTGACGTTTCCGGCAAAATACCCAAGGAACTGAAGCGAAATTTCACCAGGAGGTGCTCCTATATTGCCTTTACAACATATCCAAAATTGGTGGCAAGAAGACATATGAATCCTCCATGATCTTCATCTAAAACATCGTTCCTCCATGTTCTGGACCTGTCCAGCACGCATGATGGTAGTGAAATCCCTCTTTCGACCAATTAATTCTCTTATTTGTTGTCCCAACCATACCAAATTGTGTTCCACCAAGTTTTCATTCCGCAGGAGCTAACCCCTTGATCTATTCCCGTTCTTCGAGGAATGCAATGCCATCATCAACTGTTACTCCATGACCTCATCTTCTTCCAACCAATCGATCTCCTTTTCAGGTGAACCCATGCACAAACTATCATGTCCCTGTTATGTTCCACAACACTAGTCATATTAGTGTGCAATCCTTATCCCGAAATGTGCTTCCAGTCAACAGGAACGTGCACGTCTTCTTCTTGTCTGTGCACAGCCTTGTAAATCTTAAAATGTATCCTTTGCAGTTTAGCCCATATCATCTATGTTATTCAACCTGCAGTTCATCCAGACCAATTTACCTTGCTTCTGAGTCCCTCAAACATATTTTTATTCACAATTTACCCCTCAAAACCAAAACCATCGTATCTTTTCGCCCGTAACTCCGATTTAGGCGATTCTTGCGCCTAAATCTTCTGTCTCATCGTAACCTATCCAGCCTTAGTGCTTTTATGCTGGTTTTATCTAATTCGTGTAATTTTCTTAATTGTTTGTGGTTTTATCTTTTGTCAGTAGTTGTTGGTATTTCTTACGATCGCAGAGAAAATCCGCAAGCGCACGGAATACCATTGTAGCACTTCACCCAGGAGTATTCCAAAGTATTGTATTTGTTTTCCCCAAGGAACGGAGGTATTCCGCTGTAAGATCAATTGTGCCCAAGGACAACAAGAGCGATAGTAAGCTAGGATGGAGGCGGTAACTATTGGTCGAGCTTATTCCTAAGGATAGGCGAATTCAGGTTTACTTGTTTACTTCAGGCGCCGGTTTAGGCCTGGTCTGCCAAGCCACGCCGGCCTGTAGCTCTACTACGTACCCGAACGTGGAGGATTACGAAGGATGGACATGGCTGTCACCACCTGTCACATCTACTCTACAAACCGTGGGGCACGCAGCAAACACAGGTAATCTCCGGCCTAGACACCACGTCTATGCCTTCGATTACTACTCTAGCCTCGATCTAGTACCAATTTGGAAGACTAGAGCACTCCTTGCGGAGCGATGATCCCGTAAGCAAGAACAACAAGAATAAACTTAGATATAATGCTCACTCGCCAAATATATTGCCTCGTATACTCACAAAGATATGTTTGTACACGCCAAGGTACAAGATTAATTAGGGCAAAGTGCTAAAAGGGCAGAACTTCCCCCCTCTTCTCCCCTGCCATCTCCCCTACTCTACTAGTGGACAAGAGGCTGGCCTTCTTGTGTGTCTTGGAGGGGAAGGGGTACCCCTCTATTTATAGCCTTGGAAAGTCGGTAATTTGATGCGGTTCCCATCATTGATGACATCGATTGCAGGCAGAACCGACCTTAGAAGGTCGGTGGTGAACCGCCAAAGGAAGATGGGCCAGTGGGGCCACCACTAGGGTTGGCCGACCCCACTACCCAGGTCGGCCGACCTGGGCTGAGCGGGCCTGGTCCTTCTCTGGCTACTGTCTTGGGCTGCCTCCTGGTCTAGTCCACCTACTACGCCAAGCTTTGTTCTTGTTTTCTGCTGGTTTGGGCCCTAGGGAGTTTCCTTATTTGGAAATTTTCAAGGACATGTATTTTCATTTCATTTCTTGCTCTTTTCCCTCCTTTTGATATGTAATGCACCTGCACTCATAAATTCACCAAGACTCGTGGAACTCGTTAGTTTTGAGTCCTACTCCTATGTGTGGTGATTACGTTGATTTCATTTGTGCAGGTGTTTGACGGTCAAATTTGGTACTTAAGGACCGTCAATAGTAGTTCATTCGAGTCGATGATGACATGGAGAAGCAGGACGAGAATATGAAGAGCAGGAGACAATATTCACTGAGCAACAATATATGAACAGGCAAGTGGACTTGACCATATTGCTCCTATTAATAATAGTTTGTAGTATATCTCTTGGATGCATTGCGTTTAATTTGAATCCTATGTGCCATTATCATGTTCCTTATTATTCTTTGTCGCCAGTTGGGTAGTGTCTTGGTTATGGGTAGATTCATGCTTAGCCTTGCTGTATGTTGGGTTGGGATGGTAATGGTAGCAACTTGGAGCTTAGGGAATCTATGCAGGCTGGTTGGTTTGGTATGGTGCCGTCGTGCACGAGAGTATGGTTTGTGTTAGTTTGCTGCTTAGATTCTATGGACCGGTTCATAGAGCATGTAACCCGGCATGTCTGCGCAATCCCAAGATTGCTATGGAACAATTTGACCAATTAAATATTTTTTGACCGAAGATGGCCAATTAAAATTAGATGTCTCCTTCTCTTGTGTGCACCATTCGGATGTTTTGTGGCGCTAGAGGGGGGCTTCTGCAGCGGAGGTAAAAATGGACTCCAAGTATGCGGTTAGCAGTTGAACCTTAGCGGGTGCATACTGATTTGGAGAGCGCTTCATAAAGGCCTTGTAGTGATCTCCTGGCCGCACACCGTACGAAGTGTGCACGTCGTATAATGGAGGATTTAGTCACCGACGGGTGACGAAATCACGACTTGTTGGTAAAGTGGTGCAACCACTGCAGAGTGTAAAACTATCTTGACATATGTACTCACGGTCACGAGCAAGCCTGGACTTATTCGTGATTAGTTGATTCTGGTTTGGTTAGTTGTTAGTTGTGTGGTAGGAACTCGATGAGTTGGTCGTAGCCTGGTGGTTGGAACCTGGTGAGTGTCGGTAGCCAGGTGGTGGGAACCTGGTGAGCTGTCTGTTTGTTGGTGTTCGGAGTCATCATCAATTCATCACACTTAGTAATTAGGATGCTTTGATATAGGAGTTTATGTTAGGATGCGTAGATGCGGAACCTGAGTTGAGCCTTTTCTTGATAATAGCCTTGCATGTCATACTTTCCCACATTTGCTAAGTACGGTATTTGCTCATGCGCTTGCTTTTCTATATATTGTTGTTGCTCAGTGAGGAAGCCAAAGACACATTGAAGACGGTGCAGAGAAAGTCGCGTTGCCGCCAGTTGATTGCCTGTGGAGAGCCCTGGTGTTTGTGCAAACTATATGATGATGTACAATAGGAGCTGTAGCACTTAGCTTGTCTTTCTTTACCTAGCCTTGCCCTACACCGGTACAATGAGGACGGAACTCTTGCTGTGTCACACTATCAACTATCACACCTTTTATGGCCTACCCCTGTATGTACAATTAGCAAGGCCTTATCATATCTAATCATTGAACAAGAGTATCATCTTGACCGCCGTCTTCTCTTGCGAAAATGTAAATAACAATACCTTAGAATACTCTAAGGTGAAATGCTACAACGGATATTTTATCCATATGCTTACGGATTATCTTTATCATAAGAAATATTAATAAAGCATTTCTGGCATCCGTGCCGGTGATGGTTTATTCGGTATGACTTAGCATGTGTCAACACTTTCCAAACAGGAAAAAAAATAGAAGAGGCTAATAAAACGAAAGGGTGCACTGTCAGGTATCTATTTTCCATTTATCTGATCTGTCATTTTTTTTAGTCCCTAATAATCATGGCAAATAGCTGGCAATAGCTGCGCTATAGCACTGTTGACGGCTGTTAAAGCAAGAATTTACCGTCAACTATCTGCACTTTTGAACCCCAAATCCATCACCAAAGGTAGACTTAGGGCTTGAAACTAACGGATTCCACAAGTCTTGGTGAATTTGTGAGTGCAGGTGCATTTCGTACGAAGACGGGGAAAAGGAAGCATAAAACATCAAGTTTACGAATACCGAATTTTCCCTGAAATAAAAATATCTCCCCAAAGCTTAATATCAAGAAGATATGAAGAAAGATCCTTTCCTGGAAATCCTCAATAATGGGAAAGATATATAGGTCCACCAAATCAACCCAAATCATATCGAGGATATTCCAAGGATCCATATCAGAATCATATCAAGAATATTCCAAGGATCCAAATCAAAATCATATCAAGAATATTCCAGAGGATATCTAGCAGAATCAAGAATGGAATATTCCAGAGGATATGCCAGAGAAGAGGAGAGCCAAAAGATGGACAAGGCAGGTCGGCCGACCAAATCTGAGGCCTTTATGGCCCATCTTTCTATGGCAGGTTGCCACCGACCTCCTGAGGAATATGCTGGGTACCTTCCCTGCATTAATGGCCAGCAACCGCCTCTACCACCGCCTCAAAGGCCTATAAATAGAGGGGTACCCCCTCCCCTCCAGGACACACAAGAAGGAGAGCCTCATTCCACTCCCAAGGGCCTAGAGTCCTTTGTATACTAGTAGAGTAGGGAGAGAGTAGGGTAGAAGAGAAGGGTAGTCCTCCCTTTTGAGGACAAGCCCAAATCTTGTATCTTTGAGGATACTTATTTATAATACATTGTTCTTCGTTCGTTCGTCGTTCGTTCATCGTTCGTCGTTCGTTCATCGTTCGTTCATCGTTCATCGTTCATTCATCTTATACACAAGTAAGTATTCTCGATCTCCTATTGGATTGTGTGCTTCATATCTAGTATAAGTTCTTTCTTTACTTGCTTACGGGATCATCGCTCTGTTCTAGAGTGCCTTGCCTCTCGCCCAGGTTAAGGTAGTAATCAATAGCTTAGACGTGGTGTCTAGGTTAGAGGTTATCTTTGTTTGCTGCGTGCTCCACGGTTTGTAGAGGTAGGCGGTAGGTGGTGACAGCCCTATCCGTCCATCGTAATCCTCCACGTTTGGGTACGTAGTAGAGCAATAGACCGGAGTGACTTGGCAGACCAGGTCTAAGCCGACGCCCGAAGTAAGCATTTAGAGGTAGGATTTATCTGTTGCTCAGAACCTCCTCCATAGGGATCCTCTCTACCCAAATCTACCATCCTTCTTCGTGTCCTGGGACCAACTAGACTAGAAGATATATACACTCCGTTCCTTTGGGAAAATATAATAACGATACCCTTGAATACTCACGGGTGAAGTGCTACAACGGTATTCTCCGTACGCTTGCGGATTTATCTGTGACGTAAGAAATACCAACAAGCGCCGCTATAGCTGTTTCGGAGAGGCATCGCAACGGGATTTAGCCCGCTATAGCCGGCAATAGCTGGGCTATAGCTGAATTTAGCCGGCTATAGCTTCATTTTTAGCATCAGCCGCTAGGGACCAAAAACCGCTATTTAAAATACTGTTGCTTAGAAAGAATTACTTTCCAAAATAGAAAATAGAAAATAAAACAAATTAGTTAGGGTGCAATATCGACTTCATCTTATGCCTCGAGATCTACCCAAATGGACGGTCATAGTTATTTGATACTACCGTAGAGGAAGCCTAATAAAAATATAATGAAGTAAAACGGTAGGAGCCTCCCCTGCTGTATTTATTTTTTTAAAAAAAAAGAAAAGAGTTATGCTCTCTCATACAAAAAGAGATTTATATAAAGGGAGATTTTTCCGTGTCCGAGATAATTTTTGAAGAATTTACTATATTTACACTCAGTGGTTATATTTACCTTAACACTTGATGTATTATTTAATTAATATATTATTAATTTTCACTTGCACCAACGTATGGGTGGGGCGATGACAGAATGTGTGCAAAGTGAAAAATTGAATTATCTATGTTATATATATCATAAAATGTTGAAATAGGTATTAAGAACTGTTCAAAGAGTTCTATTTTTGATGTGTATGTAAAAACTTTGCACTTTTATCAACAATTAATACATTCATGAAAAAGAAAAACAACATAATTGCACCTTCGTACATCCAACATTGGGGGCTGGATGGTCGGCCAATTAGGCTGACCAGCCTTGTGACGCAGCTCAATAAAGCTTGTGCATATCTCAGGGTGACATATGAATATGACGACTTGGGACCTGGAAATAACAATATTGTTTGTTTTTAGGGGCTTGCAATCAAAATGGAAATATATATATTACTGATAGCAGTCGCGAACTTTACTAGCTACTTCATTATTTATTCTAGTTATTCATGAGAACAGAAAGCAATGAAAACCACAGTCCCCTAGCCCTCACAACCAGCCTTCTCTCCTCTCTCCTCCCACCTCCCTCCCTGCCAGTGCCGGCGACACCCTCGGGTTCCATTGTCTTTCTAAGACATAATTGTGGCGCTCTATTCCCATTAAGTTGGATTTCCTCAGGTGAAAACCTAGTTCCACCTCGACACGGATGACAGTGGTATATCTTCGGTTGAGGTGTCATCTCGAAATCTCTTACACTCAAAGGAGAGGTCAGCTTGGGTGCATGCAGCCATGGTTATTTGCCTTGAAGGTCATCTTTTAGTGCATGTCTGGTCGTCTCCAATGGTCCGTACCCTCCACTTCTTTTGTGGGGTATTTTGTTTTTTTACGGATGTGTTGTGGGTTGTCTTTCACTTCAACCAACAAGAGCATATCATCCTTGGACTTGGACTTGGATTGGCACATGCTCAATGATTGTTCTTTCCTGACAATCATGAGACAATGAATCTTTCAAGTGTCAACCTTACCCAAGAAACTACATTAGGTAAATGACTGAAGATATTAATTAGCAATGTCACTGAGATCTAGAGAGCACAATCATAAGAAACAAGCATTTTATAAATGACTGGAACAGCTTGCAGTATCGATATTATATATTCATGACAATACATAACCAACACCATGAATGACAACTTAAATAGATCTCTGCTCTGATGAAGCAGAAAACTCACAAGCGACTCTAAGACACAGGACCTCTTGCTAGAGAAAAGACAAGATGCTAAGAAACAGATCTCTGCCCTGACGGAGTAGAAAACACAGCACTAGCTGCTCTAAGACAAGACAATTATTTAGAACAAAGCTAGATGCTTTGGAAACTATATAGTAAAATCCCCCGACAAAATTATTCCTGCAGCTAGTTGGTGGTCATGCATGCAGGGCGACATTCGATGCAACGTCCTCCCTACTCCATGGTAGGGAAAGGATCCCACGAACCTGAAGAAAACCCTGAGCCCCACATACTGTAATGCTGCATAGTTTCAGTGCCTGCTCCGCTGCTGCTGGGGCCAGCACTGCCATTGCTCCCAAAGTCACCATGGACCACGGAACTGAGCTCGCCTCCATTCTTAGGAAAATCCGCAAACCAGTCCTCTTGCTGAGCCTGGGTTTCCTCTGCTGGCGCCATGGTTTGCATTTCAGTGTGGGCGCAGGGAGCCTGCTGCTGAGAAGATGACGCCGGCTGCTCTTCCAGAGGCAACAGTGGCTCCTGGACCCCTAGCTGTTCAAAGTGCTCGTTGGCGCTCCTCATCTTGCTCTCCACAAGCCATTCGAGGCTGGCTAGCTCCTCATGGCCTCATGGAGGAGGTACAAGGCACAGTCCTCACGCTTCTCGTGCTCCGACTTGCTCAGCTGCTCCTGCAGCTTGGAGATGCGGCCGCAGAGGTACTCCTCATGGTTCAGCACCTTCTTCAAATTTTCAAGTTCATCCGGCATGGCCTTGAAGCTCTTCAGGAGCTGCCTCGCCTCGGGGATGGAGGGGGAGACCTCTGGCTGGGCCACACCATCTTCGTACACCACCACGGACGCCTTAACGCCGCAGAGCGTGGTCAGCTCGCATGTCTTCTTCATCAGGGCAGCACAACGCTTCTTGAAGGTTGCTCGTTGGGTCGAGCCGTTGGCGATCCACTGGAGGTTAACTTTCTTGCGAGCCATGGGCCTAACGCGCTACGGTATGTAGCAAGAACCTACTACCTAGCTAAAGCTCTTGAAAAACAATCTACAATAAAAAGGAAATTGGTTGCTTTGCTCAGGTAAAAGAGGAATGGAATAGTGGTGATTATATAAAGAAAAAGAGGATCCTAGGTGGGCAGATGATAAACGTGATTCAGGGAAAGCAATTACTCCTATACAAAATTACAGGAAGATATAGCTATACATATCGTCTGCTTCTTAATTGCATCCATTGACCAGCAAAGAAATATTTCCCTACTAGTGCATCATAAGCAACGCGTGATCGGCTAGACCGGTCAAATGATGGTTTCATCTTCCTAAAAAATGTTCGTCTGATATGAACCAAGCCAAAGTGACGGAGCTTCACTGGAATTGTAGTGGGGGCCCGCTCTAGTGATTTACCTCTAAAAATTTGCAAACATCAATGAATTTCCTAGCTAATCAATGGAGATTTAATTATGGCAGGGGGTGCCATGGCCACCCCTGGCCATAAGGAAGCTCCTTCATTGCAAGCCACATGTAGCGCGCCTTCCTCTTCTGCTGGGAGGTTCTGCCCAGAGCTTTCCATGGCAGTTTGTACCAGCCAAGCAAGGACAACGGTCAGTAGCTCTACTTACCAAGCTGTTAACACTGCTAAATAATTAATTTTATTTCTTCTGTTATCTTTATTATTATTATTATGCTAGTACAACTTTGTTTCTTGCGAAGTACAACTACAACTACAAGGATTTTCTAGTACAACTACAGGGATTTGCTAGCCTCCAAAGTTAATGCCTTGAATTAGAAAAAAAAAGGAATATATGTGTAGATGTTTTATGTGATTGAATCCAATGCTCTTATTAGTTCATAACACACCGCTCAAGATCGTAATCCCTGTTCGAAACATAGATTTTTTTCTTTCAAAATTGTGAGAATTCTATATGCATGATACATATTTGTTTTCGGTAAAAACATGCATTATGGTTAATTTTCTGAGTGAATAAGGGAAAAAAGGGCACATTAATGGTTTCCTTAAGTACTATTGTAGAAATTGGAATGAGTTTAATTGCTACTACAAAGTGACAACAAAATGTTAGACCAGTCACAAGAAAGTTTTTAATATGTGGAAACTGGGTGACCACCGAGGATCTGGAAATTTCCTCAACCATGAGTTCATTGGTCACAATCCGGTACACCACATATTCCATTTTTTCAGTTATTAGGCTTTGACACAAAATGTTCAAGCCTATTGACTGGCCATCCTGGTTCATAGAATGCAGTTATGGCATTACAAAGCTTACAATATTTCATTTAGTTTCTTTCACCCGAAGACAGATACTCCCTCCGGCCTCGAATATTGCTAGCAGTTTAAGAATTTTTCAAAAAACAAAATATGATATAAAATTTGGCCTTCATTAATTTCTGGTACCAGCAATTTTTATTTTATATAAAATGCAGTTACAGCACTACCAAGCTTGAAGTTATTATGATTATAATATGATATATTTATACCCTTAATCGTGAGAGGGAGAAGCTCTATTTGTTGAACCAAGTATTTTCCTTTAAGTTAATGTGACATCCGGTCCATTGTGATTAGGTCCGAAGTGGCCCATGTTGCATGAGGGGGTGGGAGTCCCACCTTGCTAGTCTACCAGGAGAAAGGCCAACATATAAACCTAGGTTGTCTAACACCCATCACTTTGGGTTAACCCTTTTACGTGAAGCGAGGCCGAAAGCGTAAAAGGTTGGTGAGGCGAGTGGGGTCCGCACAGCGTGTGAGCGGGCCCAGCAATGTTGGGAACCTGGGATGTTACAAATAGTATAGAGCCGACCCTCACGGCAGCACGGGCGCGTGAGCCAGGGGTGCAGACATATGACGCATGGCGCGTGTGGGCCCCGTGAGTGGGACACGGCATCATATGGCCTGACACGGACGTGTGTGCTAAGAGGTGAGCGTTCCTCGTTCTTTACCCGCTAGGGTATGTTGTGCCGGTGCTCCGACGAGGACGTCGGCCCTTTGAAGGGGGTGTTTGTGACATCCGGCCTATTGTGATTATGCCCGAAGTGGCCCATGTGCACGAGGGGTGGGAGTTTAGTCCTACCTTGCTAGTCTAGCGGGAGAAAGGCCAACATATAAGCCTAGGTTATCCAACACCCACCACCTTGGGTTAACCCTTTTACGTGAAGCGAGGCCGAAAGTGTAAAAGGTTGGTGGGATGAGTGGGGTCCGCACAGTGCGTGAACGAGCCCAGCAATGTTGGGTACCTGGGATGTTATAGTTAAGGTGTAGCTTTTCCACCAGGCTAGCTAAATATAGTCTTTTGATGTCACTATCACATAGTGGATTTTACTAGTTTCTTTCATATGAATAGTATTATAGATGGTTTTTACAGGCAACAGAGGATGGCTGATTTGATGGTTTTAGGTTTGCTGGCACATCAAACGTTGAGCCAAGCCTATAGCTTAAAATATATGACATGTTTGTTTTCTAGTTTTAAACAAAATAAAGAGTTCTTTTACCATCACGGTAGAGGTACCAAAGATTGTAACTCGAGTGGTAAAACAATAACTTAAGGTTCTAAAAATTTTGTAATTGTTAATTGACCTTAAAGTACTTTTTCAAAATGACGTCGATACTCTCAGCCTCTTGCGAGTAAACGTCGCAGATGCCATCATCGATGATTGGTGGCACTATCGTGAGCTCGATCCCAGCAGGAGCCAGGACCTATTGGAAGATGTAATGTGTATCCTATCTAAATGTTCTTGAAGAGTATCAGCCGGGAGTTGTAGCTCGATGACTAGCTAATACCTTAGTTTAGATCTCCTCAAAACACATCTTTAACCGCTCGCCTAAGTTTTGGCACATATACCACCACTACCGTGGCCCCCTTTTTTGGCAAGAAAGAGATAACTCCATTGATCACTTGCTTGACCTTTTTCTTTTTTGACACGAAAATCTCCTGTCCCTTGGCAACAGAGAGTTTGGAAAGATACGGAAACAAATCTCATGGAGAGGAAAAAGCCCTAGCCGCCGCCTCTGATCCCCCTCCCTCTTCCTCTCCGGTCATCCACCAGTGAGAAGAGGGAGTGGGGATCCACCCCCTCAAGTAGATCTAGTAGTCTGAGTATAGTTTTTGTCTCTCCTCTTTGGCAATCGAGGTAGAGATGACAAATTGTCTTGTGTTAGTTCCCTATTCATCTCGTTTTTGTGGTTTCTTCTATGAGGATGCATTGGGATATGGGTTTGGTGTCAATGGTGTCGTCGTCCAGACGAAGGTGATGACGGTCTTATTTGGAATAATGGTACTCTGGCCCTCTCTTCGTCTCAGTAGTGTTCCATCCGGCAGACCGGCACTGATGAAGGGCTTGTGAGAGATAGGTTGCATCAACGGCTGGCGGCGTGGAAGCAGATCTGGATCAGATTCGGGGCACCGCTCCTCTGATGTTTCTTATGCGTTTGCAAAGATCCGTTCTCGGGGACGGACGAGTGCTACGGTCTTCAAAGCCTATGTGCTATTGGGGTTTGTTTAGATCTTCATGGTTACGATGGATGAGATGGAAGAGAAGACTTTGACAAATTTGATTGTAATTTTCTTTTTTGTTTTTGTCTTCTCTGTATCGAGTCTTGTTTTTCTTAATATAATTCATATATAAGATGCCTTCGAGCATCTTTTGTCAAACAAAAAAAAGATCACTTGCTCAATACACCGGAGAACCAGCACACGCCACACTGCATTGCGCATTGCGCGTTTACAGCAAGACACTAGCCAAACTCCCCGCGTGGCCCCCCTAACGGCATGGGAATGCTTCCGATCTCTGATTTTTTTTTTTTCAGCACCCTCTTCTGGTGTGCTCCAAACCGAAAAATGTGGCTGTCTGTGTCGCACGACTCAACTCGATGGTGCATGACGTCCTTTTCTGTGCGGCTGCTCTCGGTGGCCATGCCAAGCCGAGCGCCGGCGAAGTAATTTGTAAATAATGAGCACGCGCCGGCAAAAATATGGGATGCGTGCGCGCAACTGCGAGACTGCGATGTTTATCCAGGCAGAGGATCACGCGCGCACCATGGAGTATCGGAGTTGGAATGGATGTCGCCTGCCGAGACAGCGACGCACGCGGCATGCAGAACGAATTGGCCAAGGATAGAGAGATGGTGCTTCATTTTAGCCATGTTTCGTCTGTGATGAATTACGATAATCAGCCCTGCCTTTGCTGCCGTGCCACAAAACTACAACTTGTGTTCCTGGCTAGCTTCTGATCAACCTAACATCTAATCCGCCCAGTGTCATCACGACTCGGCCCAGGCTGAACATTGACCACTAGTAGGTAACAGTTCTTATTTCGCTCTGCCTTCTCTTGATGGGTCGATGATTCAGTCCATATGTCTATATTTGTTTCTTTCATTCGATGCCAAACTCTCTGTCGCTTTTGGAGATCGAATGTCCAATTTTAAAAACTAAATACTCCCTCCGTTTTTTAATATATGACGCCGTTGACTTTTTTCGTTACGTTTGACCGTTCGTCTTATTTAAAATATTTATGTAAATAGCTAAGTGTATAGGTTAATCTTAAAGTACTTTTGATGATGAATCTAATGATATTCATTTTACATTCAAAAAATAATTATTTAAATCTATATTGTTGGTCAAAGTTCAACGAAAAAGTCAACGGCGTCATATAATTAAAAATAGAGGGAGTACTCTGAACCGCACCTCTGCTTATAAGTTGCACGAAAATATCGTCAAGAGATGTATTCTTAACTCCCTGAATTCATGAAGATCCTGATACCGCTTAACGGTTCCGCTGTTCATACAGGCACACAATGGCATGGATTTTTTTTTTTTTTTTGAGCAGTATAGCATGGATTGTTCAGTAACAAGAAACAAATCTAGAAAAGGACTCTTGCAGGCCGTGCACTCGAGCTCCACCCACCACCATAAGCAGTCAACGGCCCTTAGGCTGATGCACTAACCGGAGTGGCGTACTCACCTTTTAAGTTGACCTGATCAAATCTTAGCTCGCACGCGCATATATGCCAAATATCATTTCCATTTCTTAATGGTTAGTCCATTTTCCCTGCATATACTGCTGGCATGCACTAACAACTCCACTTCCCACACGTATAGTAGGGCAACACATGAATCTTTTAGACTCTAGTCCGGCAAGATATTCAACAGTCAAGAATGGCACGCAGGACAGGGAAACCGATTCTGTTTTCTAATAAAATATTTGCATGGAAAGCCTGTTCAATCGCTGGGAACAACGGCGAGCTTCTCTGCTTCTTGGTTCAACATTTGTTCGGGGTTCGGACTGCATTGCTGCTGAGATGCTCGCTTCAATTTATTTGGTCTCAGACTCTCAGTCGTCTCTGCTTCGGCTCACTTTTTCAGCGAACGGGAACGCCGACTTGCACAACGGATGATGGCTACCTCTGACAGGATCAAGTCAACCAGTGGTGACGATTGGCGATAGTCGGTCGGAGCTTTGACCCCTACCTAATAGCCCGGCGCACCATCGGCCGGCCGACCTTGTCTCTTCCATCCGTCGCGACGCGCCACGCCACCAGCGCAGCAACCAACCTCTATATATCGCACATGCCGCTCCAACACTCCTTCCATATTCCAGTGCGCTCGCCATTTGGTTCGCATCATCATCGGCGATGGCATATTCTTGTGCATTGCTCGTCGCCACGGCTGTTGCTTTACTGGCCGCTTCCGGCGGCGGCGTCGCGGCGGCGCGGTATGGCCCCGGCGGGAGGTGCAGCCCGGTGGAGGCGCTGGTGAGCGAGCAGCTGTACAACTCGCTGTTCCTGCACAAGGACGACGCGGCCTGCCCCTCCAAGGGGTTCTACACCTACTCCTCCTTCGTCCAGGCCGCCCGGACCTTCCCCAAGTTCGCCGGCGCCGGCGACCTCGCCACCCGCAAGCGCGAGGTCGCCGCCTTCTTCGCGCAAATCTCCCACGAGACCACGGGCGGGTGGGCCACGGCGCCGGACGGCCCGTACGCGTGGGGCCTGTGCTACAAGGAGGAGATCAGCCCGGCGAGCAATTACTGCGACGCGACGGACAAGAAGTGGCCGTGCTACCCGGGCAAGTCTTACCACGGCCGGGGCCCCATCCAGCTCTCCTGGAACTTCAACTACGGGCCGGCGGGCCGGGCGCTGGGCTTCGACGGCCTGCGCAACCCGGAGGTGGTGGCCAACTGCTCGGCCACGGCGTTCCGGACGGCGCTGTGGTTCTGGATGACGCCGCGCGAGACCAAGCCGTCGTGCCACCAGGTCATGGTAGGGGAGTACCGACCCACCGCCGCCGACGTCGCCGCAAACCGGACGGCAGGCTTCGGGCTCGTCACCAACATCGTCAACGGCGGGCTCGAGTGCAACCGCACCGACGACGCCAGGGTCAACAACCGCATCGGCTTCTACCAGCGATACTGCCAGATCTTCAACGTAGACACCGGGCCGAACGTCGACTGCGCGCACCAACAGCCGTACTAGCTAGCTATTGAACGTGGAGTCAGCGGATTAATACGAACGCCCGTATTAGCTCACTTTAGCTTAGCATAATTGTTTTTGGAGGTAGAGCTAAGTTCTCTTGTTTGGCTGAAGGAGAAAAATTGTAAAATGCCAAGAAGCACCCTCTCCCTCGGTGGCCATTCATTTGGTCATAAGTAATCTCTCATCGAAAATGTCATCATGCCAAAAATCTTGCGCCCCACCACCTCACAATTCATACCCGCTTCGTATCTATTTATCCTGGATTTGTACACAAGCAACAATGCGATTTGTACACTGTCAACAATGCCATAAAGTTATAACCAGCCAGCAATATCATTACTAGAAATGATGGGGATACAGGGATGCATTATGCATCTTTATAATGGAACAATACAAACAGCGATAACACGAGAGCAATTCTACTACAAGACCCTTACTATAAAGAGACTTATTGTCACGAAAACACATAAGAAACGACCATGATACAGACAAATTGTCATGCATGCGGGTGTGGCTGGACGATAGATGCTTCTTGTGAAATCACTGTAATAGCACCTTCGGATCTGGAACACCAAGTCGTTGCAGGCGTTCCCTGACTTGTTTCATCTTCCTCTCCACCATCTCACGGAGATCTATCATCTTCTCGCTGCTGATGCCCGCAAAGCCCGGACGGCGACCCGCCATGTACTCATGAAGGAGAATCAAGGTCTCGCGCTCACGGTTCTCACTTGCTAACTTGGTCACATGCTCCTTAACCTTGGCAATGCGATTGCATAGGAATTCCTCATAAGTCATCGCCCTCTTCCGTTGCTCACTCTCCGGCATGGCTTTGTGGCGAGTTAACATATCTGTGGCCTCTTGAATGGAGGGCCACACCTTAGGTTGTGCCTCGTTCTCACCATACACCACAACACATACCTTAACATTGCAGAGTGTAGCCAGCTCACTCGCTTTCTTCATCAGGCGCTCACAACGCTTGTTGAACACTGCACGCCTTCTTGACTCGTTAGCAATCCATTCGAGATTGGTCTTCTTGCGACCCATGGTGTGTTATTGCCTAGCACAAGCTGCTAATCAAAAAATTGTTGCTTTGACTGGTTGATATGGAACAAAGGGAGGAACCGTGCTTATATAGAGAAGCAACCTAAACTAGATAAGCATTGCCTGGAAATTCTTGTGGAATTTTAGCGTGCCATTATAGCAAAAGATAATGCCTGCTACATATTTATTTGGAAAATATTTAAAATCGCTGACGTTACTTTATCTAGATAGCTCATGGCTAAAGCAAATGATCGATCCACCCCTTCGGCAAGAAATCCGGGTCAATATTCAAAAAAAGATGGTCAAAATTACTGTTACTGTTACTCCGTTAGAACCGGGAGCGTTATTGTTTGTACCGCATGATGTATTTTTTTAAAGAAAAATTGAATGGCATGACCTACAGATAATATACTAAAGAACCCCAAAAAGTATGATGTATCAATGTCAGATAAGAGAGCATTGTTTTTTTTTTTTTTGCACATATGATGTATTGGATGCGGCAGATTAATTTGCATTGGCAGGTATTTAATATCCTGGACGATTATTGTATATAGATATCACATAGCTAAATCATACATTCTACCCCTTCCACGAGAAACCTGGATCGGCTTCAACAAATGATGGTCAAGATTACCATTACTCAATATAACCTAGACAATTATTGTTTCTTCCAATTGATTTGTAATGAGATGTGCGCTATGCTTGTATGTTGGTCAAGCTAGTGAGCGTGTTGTGAACTTGTGATTGCAAGGATAAAGAAGGAATAGACCATAACAAAGGTTTTAGGTGGCGAAAATTTCATGGCATCAACCTTGGTCTGTAGTTGGCGTTGGCCGAGCTAGCTACCCTTCTTAAGGTCTGCCTCTAGAAGAGTAAGTACATTTGATCGAGACGGTGTGGACCTGTTGCAACCCGTGGTTTTGCCTAGCACAAGCTACAAAATGAAGAACTTTTTTTTTCTTTTGATTGTTTGATGTAGAAGATAGTAAGTGTGCTGACACAGAGGACCAGCCAAAATTAGATAAGCATAGCTTAGAAATTACTGGTGAATTAATCTGGTGTGCAACATTATTTGAGGCATATGTTACAGCTAGCACAAAGTAATGCATGCTACACAGTTGATTTGGTAGGTACTCTCATGTCGTCTCTGACGAAAACTGTATGTAGATATAGCTAAATCATACTTCTACGACGACCTCGTTCCTCAAGAAATCAGGATCGAAAATTCAACGATTGTCAAGATTACATCATTTACTCGCTGAACCGACGCATTGTTGTTTGTTCTAATTGATTTGTACTAATATGCAGGATTTCTATGCATGTATGTTGTTGGTCATGTGGCTAGTGACGGTGTTGTCATTGCAAGAATAATGCTGCAATAGGCCATGACCATGATTTTAGGTGAGGAAAACTTGACGCCTTGCCTTAGCAGACATAGCACGTTCAAGCTGAGGGCGGTCACATTTTCAAG
>JAAXCT010002577.1:0-65720 GCA_012490785.1 Eragrostis nindensis | reverse complement strand
ACTCCTAGCGAGTAGTTCTAGTAACAAGGTAAAGCACACTAAGGAGTATCCTAACCTATTAGCTAGTGCATATAGATAACACAATCACACCCACTAGCCAACTAGCACAAGATAGATAGATAGGGGAAGACTTAAGCTAGGCAAGGCAAGGTAACAAGATAAATAGAGACAAGGCAACCAAGATACTAGGCACACTAAGTAGAGTCCTTAGAGCTACTAGATAGGCTAAGTAAGCACACGAGCAAGGCAAACAAGCAAACCTAGTGAAGCTAGTAGGTATCAAGGTAAAACACACAAGCAAGATAAGAGCACAACAATCAAGTACTACAAGCGATCATATGAAGTGCGATAAGTAAATGCGAGTAGTAAAGGAGAAGGGATAGAGAATGCTCATGAGTGTTTTCCCGTGGTCTCGGAAGGATGGCGCCTTCCCCTACTCCACGTTGGGTCACTCCCGCCGGAGTCTCGACCCCGTCCCTCCGCTCGAGGCGATCCTCCTAGAGCACACTTCACCCTCCGAGTGAAGTCGCGGGCCGTCCCGCCGGGCTCGATCCCGGTACTCTTCCGGAGGTAAGGCTCCGCACTTGATGCGTGCCAAAGGGCGCTCCACTAGTGATGCTTCTTTCGCACGGGAAGCTCCAAGACCGTGTACAAACTTGTGTCGACTTCCACAATCTCCTTGGACAGCTCAACACCGACGCCTAACCGGTCTAGGCCTTGCCATAGACCAAGAGTAACAGCCCTAGATGACTCTCTCAAGCCCACACTAGCCTAGAGATCAAAGGATGAAACTTGCTACTCTCTCAAGCACTAGGATCACTCCAAATCCCTCTCAAGTGCTTCACACTTCTTCCTCTTGGCTTCTTGGCAGCACCTCCCCTCTTTCCTGGGTCCAAGAGCAAGTCAAAGGGGCGAGGCAACCAGCTATATATAGGCCACCAACCTCAAACTAGCCGTTGCCCCAAAAGTGTCCAGAAACCAAGTCACCGTAAGTATCACCGTATGATACGGTGACTCTGACCACCGTATATACGGTGACCTCCACGTCACCTGCCAGAGCATCTCCATCTCTGAACTTCCATCTTCAGGTATCACCGTAATCTACGGTGACCCCCACCGTATCATACGGTGGCTTCATCTTCTTCAGCTTCAGCAACTGCCAACTCTCTGGAAACCATACGGTGACCACCGTATCATACGGTGACTACACCACCGTTATCATACGGTGACTCCAACTTCTCTGCCAGGTCAACACTCATCTGGACTTCTTCTTCTTGAAGTCACCGTATCAAACGTGACTGGCCACCGTACCATACGGGGGCTCTTCTCTTTTTAGCCAGAAACTCTCTTCTCTGATCTTCATTGCTGCAGTCACCGTATCATACGGTGACTGGCACCGTATCTACGGTGGCTTCTCTTCTGCTGGAACTCGACACATCTTTGATCCTTGCTTCCAACATCTTCAAACTTGGTTCCTTCAAGCCTCTTCTGCCACCCTAGACCCGGAGAGACTCACCATGAATCCAATGATCTCTATAACTAGTGTTGTACTAAGAGAACCACCTCGAACCCTCTTGATAGTCCGGTTTTTTCCTATGGACTCAAGCTAACATCTAACCAAGCAACATCCGCTTGGATGTAGCATGTCCTTAGCCTTGATCCATATCTTCTCCGCGACTCCATCAAGTCCGTTCTTGTGTAGATGAAGGCAACCAATCATCCTTGTTATTTAAGTTCATGGTATGTTGGCGTTCACCACCAACGGACGTAGCTTTCTTCATATTTGACCTATAAGATCTCACAAAGAGTGTTAGTCACATTCATGGTTCTCATCCTATCACCAAAATATTCATACCTTGGGGTTTCCCTAGCTCCAATGGTCATGAAGCTTACATCTACTCACTCCATGGGATCATTCTTTGGTTGGCGTACAAGAATGAGGTGTTCACGGGCTTAAGGATGGAGACGGCGATGTCCCACCACTCGCTCGTGATTGTGTTCGGCGAGTCCAGAACACGTGGCATGGTGCAGAGCATAACTCATTCTGCTGCTCCTCGGTCGCCACCCGTGGCTGGGAGGTGGTGAAAGCCGTCCCCAGAGCAGTCGATGCGTCGACGAGAGAGCTTGGAGAGGTCAGAGACGGGCAGCAGATTACACAACAGCTCCCATGGCCGCGGGCCACGAGGCAAGGTGGAGGCCGACAAACGTCTGCGCCACCATGACGCCCGTTGTGGCCGTCATCTGTGGCCGGGTGAACGGAGAAGGGATGTCGGTCCACCACAACCTCCCTGCGGCAACTGGCGGGACATGACTGCGGGTGTCACTGTCACCTCGTCTACGCTGAAGACCGGGAAGGAATCGTCTGGAACGCGCGCTGTGAAGTACCCCCGCCTAGATGACGTCCTCGGAAGCGCCACCAGATGTGGCGCGCGCTGGCGGCAAGTCACCCTGGCCCACCAACAACTACGATCAGGCCAGCTTCCGGGCCGCGCCGCCGCCATCGCCGAGAACGCCATGTACATGTTGGCGCGGTGCTCGTGAAGCTGCTCAATGTGTGCGCACACCCGACAAGGCGGAGGCGCGGTTGGTGGCGCGCATGGCGTGCGTGGTCAGCGACGACGCAGAGGTGTCATCTAGCCAAGCGACGCGGAGGCCGGGTAACGGATCGCGGTGCCGGGGACGGAGACGACGACGACGACGACGACGGAACGAGGGACGGCGCCTGAGTGGGATGCCTTCTTGTCCGAGCCTTTGCGCGTTCTGCCCTGGATCCGTGGTCCTCCGCCTTTGAGTCGTACGGCAGAGCGGCTCAGCCATATTCATCCCTCGCGATGACGCAGACGGCGAGACGTGCGTCGCCAGCCTCTCTTTGTTAATTTGCACGGCCTTCATTTGTTTGTGTGCCACAGCTGGGTCGGCCCCTGCGGGAGGACGTGAGCAGATCGCCGCGCAGGGGCGTCCAACATTGGTTTGCCTGTGCCAGCATGTCGCTGAAAGCGGCTTCTGTTCGTCTTCGTCCACGGCAAGCCTGCGCGTCGCCCAGCGCGCTGGCACGCACGTATCGGCTTCGGTACTACTAGCTAGCGGCCGTGCCAGGAGGATGGCGGTGTCGTCGATGCCTTCCGAGAAACTCACGCCCGAAGGCCGACGCGCCTGAGTTCGTTGCGTGCACTGACTGTCTCTGGAGGCGCGGCCACACTGGACCTACCGTACGTCCAGCGCGTAGAACGCTGGAGCACGCTGCACGCCCTCGTTTGTACGAGGTCACACTTGCTGTCGCGCAGCATGCTGGAGCAGGGCCACCCACCATGACTCATGGCGGTGGCCGGAACACTTGATGATACTCCCTCCGTTTTCCTTTTTCACGTTGGGACAGCAGGATTAAGGTAAATTTGCACTACTTCAGCTGTCCTAACGCGAACAAAGTAAAAATGGCCGGAGTAGCAATTTTGGTCGTCCTACTCCCTCCGTTTTCTTTTAGTTGTTGTTCCGACAAGGATGTTTAGTGCAAAATGAACTAGCATTTCTGTCTTCAACGTCTAACTGTTTGAGACCGGAGGTAGTACTGGTTAATGACACGAGGATACATGTTGCTTGTTTGCTACACATGGCTAGGGACGAACCAAGGCAGGCAGCACGCATCAAGAGTTCCAAGCTGGTTTGGAGTGGCGAGGTAGGCGGCAACGAAGGTGTACATGGTCGGAGGAGAGCGGGAGGTGCTGTGTGCACAAGGCAGTCAAGAGGAATCTCAGAGCGCCGTACACGCCGAGCACGTTCTGTGGGGAAGCGGCGAACACTGTGCAGTACGTGTTCATCCTATTAGCGACCACCTGCACGTCACCAGGGACGTGGTGTAGTGTTCGACGAAGGAAGGAAGGCGTTGAACTGGGAGCACACCGAGGATTCGGACGCATTCGCCGTTGAGTACATGGTTCACGCTAACTTGAACCTAGCGTGAACCAACTTTCTCTGCTGCCTGCGGGCTCGTCGACCTCCTTGTGAGGCTATACTCTGCATCAGCGTGCGATCAGCCGATTCAGCCGTGGCCCAAGGAGGGGAGCTGCTGATAGGCGTACGTCAGAAGCGCGCTGTCGCGGGAACTAGTAGTCTTCTTGGACGGCTCTGGCGTCATTGTGCAGGGGCACCGGGGCGCCTTCGTTCTCCGCCTCCCGCGTCCGCGGCTGCTGCCATCGAACGCGGCCGTCTTGACAGGCAGAGTTGCCGGAGCAGCGCACGCTTCCGTCCCACGTCCGGCGGGAGCCCTTGGGCCCTTCACTGGAGGTGCGCTCTCCTGCTTTGGTCATCGTCGTCTTGCCAGAGCATATGGAGTTCGTTGCGATCGTGCGCATGCGTGGTCATCAATGACAGCTCCTTGCCATGGTAATCTGTCCTCCTGCTTGATGATGACAAGAGCCGATACATGTGGCTTGCTCTGTTCGAACTTCGAACGCCATCAAAAAGTACCAAGCCTCTAGGACGTCGAGACCGGGAGGAAGCTGCGTGAAAAGGCAGTCCAGCGGCAGCGCAGAGTGCCGTACTCGCAACAAAACGGCATCATCGAACGGTGAAATGAAAACCTGGTGGCGATGAGGCAAGCTGGATCCTCAAGGTGAAGAACACGCCCACGTTATGCGGGAAAGCACCTTGGGTATGTGTGCATACCCATTTATTACTTCGAGTATGTTCACATACCCTTTCTAAGATACTTTAAGCAAGCCAATGAAACAAATTACATGACAAACCGTATGTTTAACACATAGTGATATAGTATGTTATTGCGTATGAAAAGTGAGTATGTTATGTGTCTCCTTCTCAGGTGACTGAGATTTTGCTAATCTCTTGGATTTTGATCCAACCACCCAAACTTTATTCACTTGTGAAAAAAAATGTTCTTGGAAAAAGAAATTGTTCTACGTAAGAACTAATTGTTCCAGCAGTACAGTTATTATCTAGCAGTGCAGTTTCATTATTCCAGCAGTATGTTTTCAGTGTTCCAAAAATAAGACTGAGGAATATACAAAATCTCAGTCACCTGAGAACTAGCAAATCTCTTATCATAATTCAAGTATCCGGACATACTTCGTGCTGATACCCTTCGAGATACCTTTCAGATTGTGAGATACAATGTGTGTAGAGAGAGAGACTTCGTGCTGACACCCTTCGAGATACCTTTCAGATGGTGAGATACAATGTGGTAGAGAGAGAGAGAGAGAGAGAGAGAGAGAGAGAGAGAGATTAAATCCTGAACCGTTGGTTTGGTCAGTATGCCAAGTGGCAGTCCCGGGCAAAGTACAAACATGACAACCAAATGTATTGGCACCTAACCAATTTTGCAGAATCCAGTTTAGGTAGTCTTGCAAATTATGCAAATTCGCTTTAAGACCAACTGGTGTTAGGTCATGAGTGAGAATACCTGGCGCTATAAGCACGCAACACATACATGTCAAATTTTGTAACCCCAGTTCCCGTCACAAGGTAAGGCTCTCTTTGGCATGGCTTATTCCAATCTAGGTGGACATTAGCCAGGAAAAGCTAGAAAAAAGTGGCTTATCTGGGCATATTACTTCATTTTACAGTGTGCCAGAGTATAAGAAAGTACATACATCAGTGAGGCAAAAGCCACAATAAGCCATGCCAAACAGTATTAACTTTGTTCGTTCAGGGATCTCTAAACTCGACAACCATGCATTCATCTTCTGCAACCAAAAAAATTCTAGAGTAACACCGGTTTTCATGTTCATCATTGCAAGTTTCTATTTAGGTTCTCTGTCCACAATTCCCAGATACTGAAGCCTAGAACATAGAAGGGAACACAAATCGGTACATCAAATATTTTTTTTCTTAGTATTCTGTTGTATGCTTTCCAAATATGACCGCAAACAGCTGATTTGGACTTTTGATTCGAAATACAGTTCGGATTTATTGATGAATTAGAGAATTACTGTTGTCTAGATAATCCAAAATAACGTAATTTCCAAACTACTTTATAAAATAAAATATTTTTAGAAATACTTATCTAAATTTATCCTATTTGAGTGTTACAAGGAACTGATTGACCTTTCTCTTTTATTTTTTATCTTTAGGAAATTCATATATGCACATATTCAAGAATAAAAAATATTGAAATGGTTTATATATGTTTAAATTAAATATCCCACGTACTAATGGGTTGTGAAGAAATATTTGGAGTCTGATACTTCAGAATACATATTATTGAGAATATCACGTCTGGCAAGCTGAATTGCACTGTAGAGAAACAATAACACATCTCAAGATCTATATAAGCTCCGTATAAGCTTCGTGGTCACGGACACATAATTACATTTACATTGGCAAACCTATATGGTCATTTCTTTCAATCAACATTGCGCTTGTGAAGCATCTATATCGAACTTATGAGTCACATAACAAGCTATGCAACCCATTAGTTAGTAAGCAAGTTTGTAGAGGTAAACAAAATTAAAAAAGAAAGAAACGAAATCAAATCCTAATTTCTCCTTCTTACTTCCTTTTTCTCAAGACTGAGATCATGAATCAACTCAAAGTGAATCGGGCTTCTTTACATGGGAACCTTAATATTTTTAAAAAGTGATAGAATTGATTAGAGTGACTATGACATAAATTTAAATTATAATGAGAAGGTCCACTTGGGTGAGGAAACCTAAATTTAGTTCGATCAAAATTTAGTGAAAAATGTGTAACTTAGTGATAGAACCAACATAAGAAAAAAAAGCCGACACAATATTCATCACAGCCGTGCGCCACGAGGTGGACGCTGATGACGCCAGAGCACTCGACGTGACGACGAGCGGCACAACACAGAACAACTCACACGGCTAATCCTCCATCGCGCACGTGGGCCACATGGTCGACATCATTGCCGGCAGAGCTCGAAGGAGCGGTGAGGCACTGGCGGCGGTGCGGCGGGTGGCGTAAGAAATGTTTTAGAAACACTATTGGTAGTATAAAAACTTCTCCTACGACCATTACCAATTTTTGGTTTCTAAATAATTTTATCAGTTTCAACATTAGCTATTTGTGGGCCCTACCGTTTTGTTCATTGGAGAGGGACGTTCCTGGGCGATGGCGATAGTCGCGTACACCATTGCAGACGGAGTCCTCGGAGTTTGCGAATGTAATGGACTTTCTGCATTCACGATCTGGTTGCCCATCTTGTCCGCCTTTGTGATATGTTGGCGTTCCTGCGTTCGTGATCGTAACCTGGCGGCAGCTGTAGTCCTGGGCGTCGTGCTCTTATTGCCAAGAAGACGACGCCAGTTCGCTTTGCATCCTCGTGAGGCCATCCAGCATCCTATGCGAGAAATTAATAGATACCCGGACATCTTGTGGAATTTGTTTTGTATCGTTTCTAGACTGTTCGCATACCTATGACGCATTGGTACCCGCATCCTTTATACAGGACAATCACCTCTGCGTTTCTTTTTGTATGCCAACCATTTCACTGAAACCAAAATTGATCTTGCTTCAGATCAGACAACTAAGTGTTATTAAGGATGCCGGAACAGCCACAATCAAGTAAGCCAAAACAGGATGCATTATACAATGTAATGGTAGATGTAGAGCCATTATACAATGTAATTGTTGTTGTATTTCTTAAATGAAACATTTGTATCGCCACAATCAACTCAGCATTCTTTCTTGCTGGCGATGATTTTCCATTGAAGTGCAGTTACGAACAACTACAGGCAGGCACGAACCCAGTTCGCTCTCGCGAAGCCATTCGATTCAAAAGTTCAAGAGAATTTAACTAGCAAATCGAGCAATTAATTTGTCCTGCGCGCGTGTGCGGACGGGAAGAAATAGGAGGAGAAGGAGAATCTCACCATGGGGTAGCGTGCGTGCGGAGAGCGTTGCAGAGGTCGAGGTCCGCGCGTTCGAAGAATTAGTGGGCGACGAGGTGAGCTAGTCTAGCCGAGCGTGGTGCGGGCGGCCGCGTCGGAAGTGCTCGAGGCAGAGATGGGGAGACGGGCGGCGTCGTCGGCCTTCGGAACTTGACGGAGAGAGGCGGCGGCGCGTCGTCACAGCGAGATGGGGAGCAGCAGACGGCGAGGCGGGGAACCGGGTCAACTGAAGGCGACGGTGAACACTGTACAGTGTTCATCCTAACTGCGATTCTGCGAACACACACCGAGGATCCGGACACATTCGCCGTTTAGTGCACGGTTAACTCATGAGGCTGCACGGCGCGCACGGGTGTCACTCTGCATCAGCAACGCCATTCACTACATCAGTGGTCAGCCGTGGCCAAAGGAGGAGGTGCAGATAGGCGTACTGATCAGAAACGCGCTGTCGCGTAGAAGTCTTGGACGGCTCGGGCGTCATTGTGTCGGTGCACCTGCGGACCGTTCTGGTGCCTTCGTTCTCCGCCTCCCGCATCGTCCGCGGCTGCTGCCATCGCAGTTGGACGCGGCCATCTTGACAGGCAGAGTTTCGGGCGCAGCGCAACCTTCCGTCCCGCGTCCGCGGCAGTTCTAGGACGTGTATGGAGGCCTTGACGCCGTTGCGGCCGCCAACTGCCGCGGATCGTCCGGAACGCGCTCCGCGACGTCAACGTTCTCGTGCCACTGACGTACGGCAGAAACAATCACCGAGGACGACCTGTCCGTACTCCATAGTCGGTGCAGAACTGCTAACCTGGCGGCGCTGGGATGACTCAGCGCTGCGTCAGTTCAGATACGCGCCCGCCGAGCTGCTCAAGCAAGGGCGCATTGCCTCCACCGATTTCAACGGCCTGCGAGCCTCTCTCCCCGTCGAGGTCAGCGGCAGCAGTCGATCTTGTTCTGATCACGTACGGACTCGGCTTGCCTGAAGGTGGTCGGGCACGCTCAGCCCCGGCCGGTACCAGTCGAGGTACCAGGACGTGTTCCGTACGTCCGCACCACTCGTGGCCTCCATCGGAGTGGGACGAGGTGATGGGCGCAGGGAACAGCAACGGCCGGCGGGTCACGTCGCTGGCGCTCGACGACGTGCCCGCCGCACCACCTAATTAATTCGTGCTTCCTGTACGTAGCAGAGGATGCTGGGGCCGCCGAAGTGTTCATGCCGCGGCGCGGGAGAACCATGGAGGAGGTCGGGCAGCAAGGAGCTTATCTCCTGGCCCGTGCCTGGTGCACAAGGACGGACGAGTACGGCGCCGTGCAGACGGTAGTGCACGACAGGCTGCACGCCTTCCTTTCCTTCGCGCTGGACGAGGCCATCCTCAACTCCTTCGACAACAGGTACGTACGTACGTACAATTCGGCAACGCGCTCCCCATCCTGCGATCCATCCATCGTGTGCGAGTGCAACTTGCAGAGTGGAGGGACGCAGCACAGGGCACCGGAATTTTCCGGACGGCCCTGCAGAGTGGCACGAGGTGATGGCGCGGGGAGCAGCGGCCCAAGAGCAGCAACAGCCGCGCATCATGCCGCGTGGCCGTGCTGGAGAGCCTCGACCGTGCTCAGGGTGCCTACTGCGGAGCCTCCTCGGCGGCTGCAGAGCCTGAAGCTGCTAATAATCTGATCTGGTCGCTGGAAAAAAAATCATTTGAACCTGCTTAGATTTCGTCTTGGCCCAAACTACCAGTCACTGGCCCAGAAACAAGTTCAGATAAGCAGGTGCTGCTGGCGAGTAGAGATTACGAGCTGGGCAGCAGGAGAAAGGAGGTCTTTTTTAAAAAAAAAAAGCAGGAGAAAGGAGGGCTTTTGAAGCAATTTGTAATCAAACTCGCATTCAATCATGTCATGTATATTCATTAGCCCTGTTTGGGACTGCTTCACTCCTCAAAATTCAGCTCCACTTCACCAAATTCAATCAAGGAGCAGATCCACTTTGAATTTGTCGAGCAGCTCCACATGTTTGGGGAACGAAGAAAAGAAGACGAACTTGTAACGAGTGGGGTGGCTAATTTTCTCTCAACTCCATAAACTTCAATTCGTGGAGTACTCTTTAGGTGCTCCACCAAATTTGTGGAGTTGGCTCTAGATTTTTTTTTCTTGGAGTGGAGCTGCTGGATTTGGAGATGTTTGGTTTGAAAATTGAGGAGTGGAGCTGAATTTGGTGGAGGGAAGCAGTCCTAAACAGAACCTCATCTACATCCTTTACGCTGCCCTGACCAATCAGCCTTTTCTGCCCTGAGTATTGCACCATGTAGACACCGCCACCTTTCTAACAGATAAGTGAAATGTGGACATTTCTTCTGAGAGGATACGATAGCTTTTTTTTTTTTTTGAATTAAACATGCAAACACATGCATCTACATCTATTATATATATAATTGACTAAGAAAGAAAGCCTCAATGTTCGCTCTTAAGGTCTAAAAATTACCATGTTAATCACAGAAAATAAGAAGAGAAAATTACCCACCACTGGCATTATAAAAAAATTAGTCTAAAATACCCTCAAACATATTTCTCTATTACCCACCACGCCATTATGAGTCAAAAATAGCTAAATTAGGAGTAATAAAAAAGATAAAATTACTCTAAACAATTAATGAGAAATAATAAAAAAACAAAAATACCCATAATTCTTATTTCTAATTTACTCACCATACCATTATGAGACCAAAAATATCAAAAAATATAGCTAATTCCTATTTCTAGATTACTCACTTTTCAAATTTGAATTAATAAAAATATCAAATTTAATATTCCAAACACAAATGAAAAGTAAATTCAAATGAATATAAATATAATTTCTCTTTTAAATTGCTGGAAAATAAACCTCAAAAAAGCACATGGAAAATATAAACAATAATACTTTAAATTCATATAATTAACTAAAACTTGACATGCAATGCATTTCCCATTAGGGTCCAAAGTCTTCCTTGGCCTAGATATAATGTAGTTGAAACATGAGTTGCAATGCATTGTTTTCTAAATGTGTAATGCCTTAATGGTTAAACACTAACAATATTTATCTTCAATAATTAAATAGGTAACAAGCATGTGTATGCATGTCCAAGATGAAAGAATGCTGATGGAAGAAGAATAGATCATAATAAGCAAAGGGAGCATGACGAAACAAATTATGAAAAACGGCGAGAGTTCACTATTATTAATGTTGCATAAAAAGCATTAATTCTGTTCAATTTGCTTGGTTTAATAAAAGATACAGGTATGTTATAATGGAGTTCACATCATATCTATTATTTTATATTGTTGCTGTGATTTATCTTTTATTCTAGCCCTTATACTATACTTACATATTCATTATTTTGACCATTTATCTTTGTCAGCCAGTTGCCACAATCATGATCTTTACACGATTCTTATAATAATTGGTTATTTCAATATGGCATTCAAGTAAAATGCTGAGTTGCTGACTCATCACACACTCAAATTGACAAGAGAAACTGCTTCAAACAATTTTAGCTATGTTACAAATGTATCACTATAATAATAATAATTATTATTATTATAAAAAACTATGTTTAAACTCCTGCAATAATATGAAAGTAATTTAAATAGTTTAACAAATCTAGCGGCGCAAATGCGCGGGCAGCCATACAAATTCGCATATATTATTGAAAATCAACAGAAAAAACATAGCCAAACAAATCCAATCTGCCGGAGAGAAAAAATTTCCTCAATTAATCATCTATAGGAGAAAGCACATTGATTAACTCTGTCTATCGAACTTAACGGATATTTCAGCATACGAACTTAACAGATACTTCAGCATATGCGCCTCTCAACATAAAGAAAAAGAAAAGGTCCAGAAATAGCTCAAGTTCAGTTGAAACGCTGAGTAAATACCATCTGTCGTCCAACCATCGTTGATGATCTATCTTCCTTTCGAACTTCTTCACTGGTCTTGAGGCCAAGCAGCCATTTCACCACAGAGAAAGAGCCACGTCCCCCTACATCAGAATCTATTTTAAGGCATCGTTTTGAGATAACACCTAAATACGAAGATATGCTCCATGGATGCCAACACGTACAGTATCCATGAAGTTTAACATAACAGGTTACCAAATTGGAACATGTTATATATAAATTCAAAATCTTTCCATAAAAATTCTGGCACCACTATGTATATCTAAGTTAATGAACATGGCACGGACCAATCAATCTTTATGATGTCTGAAAGTTTCATTTTAGCAACCACTTCATGAATTAACAATCAAAGCAGAAGAGTGTGTCCGAGTTTTGGGTGCATTTCCAATTATCCATAGCAAATGAACTTGTGTACTAAAAAAAATATTTAGGTGAAAGAATTAAAGAGAGTGCATAATTCTAATTGCGGTTTTCTTCTTTGTCCAACGCGTACTACAGCACCAGCATCAAAAGAGTGAGGAGTGCCTCAAGTCCAATGATATCCATGATCGATATCCATGATCATCATCGCCTATGAAACAGGCTGGAACCATATGCAAATGTTAAATCTGCTACACAACCAGAAATCAAAAATGCATTATTCTGGCTTATCAAGGCCAAGAACAGCGCATATTAAATAGTAAGGTTGATAGACAGTTTAATAATACTTTTTTTGGTATGCTAGGCGTGCAAATATATGTTTTGCTGCATGAAACATGTCATTAGATTTTGGAACAGATGGAAGATTTTGTTTGGTTGCTCAATGTGACATATGAGCATATATATTTTAGGGTCTTTACTTTCAAATTGTCCTGAGTACATGAATCTAATAGTAGTTACTAGCACAATTGTGCTCCTCAGTTAATAGTCACATGACAGGAAAATTAGACTGTTTATGCAGGACTTTCAGAATATAGCGAGTGCTTGAATCTAATAGCATTTACTACCCCAACCATGCTCCTCAATTAATCCTATTAATCCTACTATCTGAGCTAAAGGCACGGCAATGCCGTGTTATAACTCTAGTTAGTATCAGACGGAACAAGGCGTTCAGGCATACCATGAATGTGGTGGTGAAGTACTGGTGAAAGAGTCCATGTGAGCATGGAGTGCAATGACATGACCTTCACCTCCGTGTTCTCGCACTCTTCCTTGGGACCCTCAACAATCTTTTAGACAATTAACGGATCGAGAGCAGCAAGAATCAGGACCTCCTCTTGTGGCAGCATCTAGGCGTAGGTCACATCGTTCCGCATATCAGCAAAAAGAGAGAGTGTACTCCTGAACCCAGTAACGATCTCTATCTACTCCCATTCCATCCAAACTCCACATTTTTGCTGTTGATTCCACATCAAACAGGTACATGTCCAAAAACCTCAGCTTACCGCAGCTCACACCAACATAACAGGTCTTGTGAAGGTTTCTGAGGACGGTAAGGTCTGTGCTGTCCGACATGTCACATCATGGAGGAAGCTCGATGTAGCGGACCACACTATTGCAAGTCAATGGATTGCATACCGTGTCAAATCTGCATGGCACCACGCCACTTGATTTACCTATCGCACCACTTCTGCTCGGTCGTGCATTAAGGATGCACTAGTGGTTGTCGAGCATTGTAAGAATGAGTGTACATAATATTCTACATTCTTAGAGACTTTACTACTGTATGTCTCATTCTACATGAAAATGATATTTTCCCGTTAAAATTGAGACAACATAAAAAAAGACACTGATATGTCAAACTAGCATGCATGTCAACTAGAGCTTTGTAACGGTACATCATTATCATGTCAATGGCCTATTTATTGCACTTGTACGTCCTTTTTATCTAGAAATATCATTAAAAAAATATCTATTATAGATAAATATTTGTCACTTTTAAATGTTTTGTGGTTGGGTTATATTGCTTGAATAATTGAGGATTATGTCACTTAAGTTTGTGCTCCTAAAGTTGAGATCCTGCATCCACCACTATTGATGTTGATCTCACTTTACCAACAAACCAGCAACCTACTTTATCTGGTGTATTCTTCCATTTACGTGATCACAACATTTGGTCTACACGACAATGAATTTGTAGCACTTCGGTCCCAAAGAGGGACTCCTTATATATATGGCATTCGGGTGCCATGCATTAGCACATGAAGCACACCCAGCCCACCAAGACCCAGAAAATAAATGCGCGTGGCCCAGCGAAATAAGCGATCCATTGACTTGCAATAGCGTGCATGATCTGACGCACAAGAGCGCGAGCTCCACGCAGTTTCCGTCGTCTTCTTCTTCCTCCCCGATCGCCATGGAACCAACGGAAGCTCGAATCTGTCACCAGATCTGACGCCTTGCGTGTGCATGATCGCCAATGGAAGCTCCTTGCCAAGGTAAACACACAGCTCACGAAATCGTTTCTACAATACTCGACTCCGCGCAGCATGGTGGTGCACGGCGCCCATGACACATGCTCGGCGGCCTGAACACTTGGACAATCTCAATTTCTGTCGTCCTCGTTGATGGCACGAGCCGATACATTTTGTTCCACGGAACGGCCAGGCTCCGCGTCGGCCAGCGGGCTGGAACGCACGTGGCGTGGCGGTGTTTGCCGATGCCTCCGGAAGCTCACATCCGACACAGCCTCGGCCCACACAAATGGAGCGGCTAATTCCGGTAGTCGCCGTCTCGCCAGAGCATATGAGTTCGTTGTGTGGGCTGGCCGTCTCTTCCTCTCTGGAGGCACGGCCGAGCCACGGCCACACCGGAGCTGCCGTTGTGCGCGCGGATGATCGTCAACGAATGCTCCTTCCCATGGTAATCTCAACTTCTGTCCTCCTGCTTGATGATGACACACACGAGCTTGAACGAATCTGCGATTTGCGAACGCCATCAAGAAGTTTCAAGGCGGTGTCGATGTCGAGACCGGGAGGAAGCTGCGTGCACAAGGAAGTCCCGCGGCAGCTCGGAGCGCCGTACTCGACGCAACAAAATGGCATCATCGAGGGGTTGAATTAAACCCTCATGGCGACGACACGCTGGTTGCCCTCAAGGTGAAGAACACGCCGAGCATCGTCTGCAGAAGGCGGTAAAAACTGCAGTGTTCATCCTCTTAATTAGAGGCCGCCTTCACGTCACCAAAGACGTGGTGTTCGACGTAAGGGAAGGCGTCAAATTGGGAACACACTGAGGCTCTGGACACATTCGCCGTTGAGTACGCAGTTCATGTTTCAACCAACTTTTACTGTTGGGGCTCGTTGCGCACGGATGTCACTCCGCATCAGCAACATCGTCGACTACAACCAGCGATCAGTGGCATGGTCGAGCAGGCGACGCCTGGCCAGCCACCGCAGCCTCCCGGCTGCGATGGGTGGGACATGACCGCAGCTGTCACCAACGAGGTAATGACTTCCCTCATCGATCGACGTTGAAGACCGGGTTAGCATTGCTTGGTTGGACGGAATGAGAAGAGATCTGGTAAATGCTGAATTTTTTTAAAATAATCTTTATTGTCCAGAATTAAAGAAATAATACCAAAGTTAGAGAAATTACAAAAATAATACATTGCCGAATGTCGATTGCATGAAAATTCAATTTTGTGAGCGTCCCCAATGGCTAACTCTTAGCTAACTCTTAGAATTGTTTATTTGAGAAAAAAAAGAGAAAGAAGGCTGCTAACTCTTCTTCAAAAGCTAGTCTCTAAGCAAAATGAGAGAATGAAACATGGGGCCCATCCCTCATTTATTCTCTCTAAGAGATGGCTGCTACCCCTTAGCTAACTCCACCATTAGGGACGCTCTAAGATGGTCGCCCTAAAATAGGATTTTTCGCTTGTTGGACACACGAAAATCCTATTTTTGTAAGTTGGGCGCACAAAAATTTGTTCATTAATTTTTTTCAAGCATGCACTTTTTGTTCCTCATTTGTTTAGGATGTATTTCCATTTATGCGTTGTTTCTTTTGTTTCGTGCGTAAGTGATGCAAGAAAAAAATTAAGTCGAATTTACTCACCCCACTTAAACAAATGAGAGTTTTCGTTGGAATCTGTGAACCACATGAGCTGGTTAGATGCGTGGGGAAGAGGGCTCATAGTGCAGTGGAAGGGAAGGAGCCTAAATCGACCCCTTTTTTTTTCAAAGACACAAAAGAACGGTACGAAGAGATTGGACTCTCATATGAGACTAAGCAGCTACCGTTCCCATGAGCCCCTGGCCCTACGTACGGGAATCAAAATCCACTTTTAGGGACATAGATGAAGTCTCGCTCGGTGAGTAAATTCGACTTAATTTTTTTTCTCAGATCACATACGTACGAAAACATTAGAAACCACACATAAATGAAAATCGATCCTAAAAAAATAAGAAACAAAAACTGCATGCATGAAAAAAGGTTTAGTAGTTATGCACCCAATGTACGAAAAATTAATCCTATTTTTGTGCCATCAAAATACGAAAATTGATTTTTCATGCAACCAATGTTCGACATTGTATTATTTTGTAATTTCTCTGATTTTGGTATTATTTCTGTAATTCTGGATAATAAGGATTTTATTTAAAAAATCCGGTAATTTCCCAATCTTTCTGTACATGTTGAGCAGTTTAACCGTCACTTTCCACTAGAAAGATCCTCTCTTTCCCATTCTAAGTAGCAGTTGACGCACTCATGGAGCTGGATTGGTGAAGACATCTACAACATGGTCAAATCCTTCTTCCTCAATAAACGCCTTGCTCCAGGTATTAAGAAAACCAACATTGTCCTTATTCCAAAGAAATCACATTGTGTTACTCCTTCGGATTATAGACCTATCAGTCTTTGCAATGTGATTTTGATCATAGCAAAAATTTTGGCCCTGAAAATAGAGCCTCACCTGCCCACTTGCATTAATTTTTCTCAACACGCTTTCGTTAAAGGCCGTAGAATTTCTGAGAATGTCATTTTGGCTCATGAAATTATTCACTCTTTCCAGCTGAAAAAGTGGGGTAAGCATGCTTTCCTTCTCAAGATTGATCTTGCAAAAGCTTTTGATAGACTTGAATGGACTTTTATGAAATTTGCTATGCATCGTCTTGGTTTCAGTGAAAATTTTATAGAGTTGGTTGCTGCTTGTATTGAAAATCCTTCGTTTTCTGTTGTCGTTAATGGCCAATCTTTTGGGAACTTCAAAAGCACAAGAGGAATTCGGCAAGGTTGTCCGTTATCTCCCTATCTTTTTATTATTGCACTTAATGAATTGACTTGCAGGTTACAGGATGCAGTCCAGGAGGGAAGAATTTCTGGTGTTAAATTAACTTCTAGTACCCCTTCCATTCACTCCCTCCTTTTTGCAGATGATGTTATTATATGCGGTGAGGCCACTGAGCAGGAAGCTGTGGCAATAAAGAGGATTTTAGATGACTTCTGTAACGACTCTGGCCAGATTCCTAATTGGAGCAAATCTTCAATTTTATTTAGCTCCTGCACTCCTCTCCATATTATGGATAATATAAAAAGTATTTTTCAAGTCCCTTCTATGACTTCTGATGTTTCTCGTTTAGGTCATCCGCTCTTCATTTCTCATCTTCCTAAAACAAAAGCTTATGCTTTTCTGAAAGATAAATTTAAAAGTAAGTTTAGTGATTGGAAAGCTGGCAACATCTCTCATCTGGTCGTTCAACTCTCATCAAATCTGTTTTTTCCTCTATTCCTATTTATTATATGTCCCATGTTCTTCTTCCTAAATCTCTGCTTGATGACTTAACTAGTATTATTAGGCATTTTTGGTGGAAGGGGAACAATCCAGAAAATAGTAACAAACCCCTTTGCCTCTCAGCCTGGAACAAATTATGCATCCCAAAAGGTGCTGGAGGCCTTGGTTTTAGAGATTTGCATGTTTTCAATGAAGCTCTCATCTCAGGTTTAGCTTGGAGGTTATTGAGCGAATCTAATACTTTATGGGCGAAAGTCTTAAAAGGTAAGTACTTTCCCAATTCCTCTTTCTGGAAAGCAAGTTCCCATAGCCCAAAATCTTGGACATGGGATTCTATTTTGAAAATTAGAAACAAGATGATGAATGCAGTTCAGTGGCAGCTCTTTGATGGAAATATTTCCATATGGAATGAACCTTGGTGCCCGATGTGGTTTAATATTCATGAACATATATCCAATGAAGCCATGCGCACTTCGCTACCTGTTATGGTGTCTGACTTATGGTTACACAATCCAAAAAGATGGAATATTGATCTCTTAAACTCAATTTTCGACCCAGAATTTGTTGAAACTGTTTTGCAGATTCCTCTTTCCCAGTCTAATGGTGAGGACATATTAATTTGGAAGCCAAATAAATCAGGTAAGTGGACGGCACAAAGTGCTTATAAGCATATCCATCAAGGACGAATTCAAAGCACAGTAAGTAGACTAAACTTTCCTCCCCAGGTTAAAACCATTATAAAAAATATTTGGGAGAACAAAAAGATCCTTCCTAGGGTCCAAATGTTTATCTGGAGGCTTGTCACAAAGAATATAGCCTCTGGTTTGAGAGTTAACAGAAGGACCAAAAATATTTCCAAGTTTTGTTCCAGATGTGGAAATATTGAAAATGACGAGCACTTGTTTTTTCATTGTGATTTTTCTCGAGCGGTGTGGTTCATTTCTCCTCTGGGCATTAAGACAGATTGCTTACATGGTTCTTGTGCCCATATCATAAGCTGCTTGTTTGAGCACTTAGGCTCTGCTGAACAGGTCGACCTTGTTTATTATATCTTATGGTTTATTTGGAAAGTGAGGAACGATCACAGGTTTCATAATAAGAATTGGGCAGTTCAATCTGTTATCTTTCAGGCCAAAGCTACTCAAAAAGCTCACTATGATGCTTACAGTGTAGAAGAAGACCCTATTTTTAGTATCTCAGAAATTCCTGCTCATGTAGAGCAGGATGCCACTATTTCTACTGGTGCTTCTTTTTGCAGGACAGATGCTTCTATTGCCCATGATGGTCAAGCTGGACTGGGAATCGTCATTAGCAACTCTAGTGATAATCCTCCTTGGTCTCTTCAAATTCAGGCTAAAACAACTGTTGCAGGATCTGTTATTCATGCAGAAGCTCTAAGCTTAAATTTAGGAATGTTAATTGCAACAGGTTTGCAGGTTCAAGAGTGCATCTTCTTCTCGGATTGCCTACCTCTTGTGAACCATTTCCATGCTTCAGAGGGAGTTTTGCCAGATTGGAGAATTTCACATGCTTCAAGTGACATGAGAAATTTACTTCTCCAACTTCATGGATCAGTGCATCATATCACTAGAGATCAAAATGTTGTAGCTGACGCCTTAGCTAACAATGCTCATGTCTTAAATGAAAATAGTACAATTTTCAGGTGTCCAAACTTTAGGCACAATGAAGGTTGTCCTTTTAAAGACAAATTCTTCAATTTGCCTTCTTGGGCCAAATTATGTACTATCTTTTGCATATGAATGAAATTTAGCCCTTCATGGGCGTTTGACCTTCAAAAAAAAAAAGTAGCAGTTGACCTGTAGAATAGTAACTTTCTCGCAAAATAGCCTGTAGTCTAGTGGTTACAAGAACCTCAGTAGAATCTTAGGTCTTGGGTTCGATTACTCATGGGAGCGAATTTTCTAGGATTTAACGACGTTGTGCTTTCTGCGATGGGCGACGTGGCCGGAGACAGCGAGGCGCTACTGGTGACTTCGTCAATCTCAAGGATTTGCCGGCTCTGTCTTTGAAGATGGTCATAGGAGTAAGTTTTTGTGTATGTGCGTTCATAAGAGCGAGTCTGCGCGCGTTGTGAGTGTCTGAGTTGCACTGTATAATTGAAAAAAAAATAAAAAATAGTAACATTCGCAAAAGAAGCATGCCAATGTTTTCTCTGTTATAGAATTTAACAATTTTTTCATAGGTCAGCCTCATTTTGCATTCTCAGTTTGACCATTCAATTTTAAAGGCTGCTAGATGCTGGAGTTTGTTTGCTTGACATGCATCAGACCCTTTCCAAAGACAACGTTTTCTCTACTTGTGCAAATGTAAAAAGCTGTCAGCGCGTGAGAAAATCCATTCTACTGCCAAGTTGAATTACTACCCCCACTTTGAAAACCATCTAAGGTACTCATTGATATAACTTGTTACTGGCGTATGAAAAGTTAGGACTCTCTTCGTACTCATATTACTATATTAGAGGTCGTTTATGACATGGTTTAGCATACTAAAGATAAAATTAATTTGGGTCTAATCTTCCATTCTCTCCCTTATTAAATACACCACATTGGCTACTGTAGTGGGATATCAAGGCCGAGGGTGCTGGTTCGTGATTTGGACGCGGCGTTGTTGTCCATTTTTTTCCGGTTTTGCATGGCACCCCGCCACCGCCGCTGTCCGGATTTTTCACCCCGCGCGTGCCCGCGATGTATTTTCTCTCACCAACTTTGCGTGGCGCTGTTTCGCATTCAAAACTTTGGCATGGCGCTGTTTGGCGTCCGATTTTTCAGCTCGCGCGTGCTGTTTCGCGCTTTTCTTTTTTCCTCGCGCTGTGCGTGCGCGAGACGGATGGTCTTGCGGTTGGGAGCTTGTGCGGGTTTTTCTGGATGCGCGGCGACGTTTCGATGCCTGTGCGTGTCCGACGTTTCGATGCCTGGGCGTGACTACCTCGGAAGCGTGCAGAGACGAGGGCAAAATCGGAAGGAACGGGGCTCGTTACGTAGGACGTCCTCTTTTCTGAAAACCGCTCAAAACCCAGAACGACCTCTAATATGAGCATGGAGAGAGAGTGTGAACGTACTCAGTGTTGATACCCTCCGTTGGTTACCTTTCAGATGGTGAGATACAATGTGGGATTCGTCAGTATGGCAAGTGGCTGTGCCTGGCAAAGTACAAGCACGACAACCGAATGTACGTATTTGATGGGATCCCCACTTTCTCTTCATCCACATTTTAATTGGAACCTAACCATGCATAATCCAGTTTAGCTAGTCATGCATATTATGCAAATTTGCCTTAAGACTAACGGGTGTTAGTTCATGAGTGAGAGTAATTGGTGCTATCAGCATGCGAGACATATATACATGTCAAAATTTTGCATCCCGAGTCCCCATCACAATTCGATAAGTATTGATTTCTTCTGCTCATGGGTCTCTAAACTCGACGAGCTTGCATTGATCCGCTGGAACAATTCTTGCGTAACACTGGTTTTCCTATTCATCTTTGCATGTTCTACCCCGGCTCCGCGTCCCAAATTCACTGACACTGAAGGCTGAGAACAGGGAAGAGAATAGAGTGTATATACAAGAAGCAGGAAGGAAAAAAGGAAGGGAGGAACTATAGTCTAAAACTAAAGCTAAAAAACTAACTTACCCACTAACATATGAAAATACAACAATGGTATTACAACGGAGTTACATACCTAGATAAGATCTAGCCACGATCGAATTGCTTGGTGGTGACTCTCATTTATTCTGTACAAGGTGAAGTGTAACTTCTTCTTTAATAGCTCTTTTCCAACTTACCACACTAGGTCGCAGGTTATCAAAGATTTTCCCATGCCTCTGTTTTCATAGGCCATTGAGAAGAGTTCCATGAAGAATTGATATTGAAATTCCTGTTTGGCTCTCTTAATTTTGTCATGTACTTGCAGGTCTTCATCCCAGAGTATTTGTCACACCCGATTTTTATATAGCATAAGTCGAATGTATTCTACATGTATGCCAGGATCTGTTTTATCATACATGTAGCGACAAAAATAGTGATACAGTTCTATAACGAAGAAAACAGTTATAAATAAAACAAACCAGAGTTCTAAACACAGCAGCGGAAGAGACAACTCCAGGGCGCTCCACAGGTAGTCGACTGGCGGCAACGCGACCTTCTCTGCACCGTCTTCAAGTAGTCTTGGCCTCCTCACTGAGCAACATTTAATATATGGAAAAGCAAGCGCATGAGTACATACCGTACTCAGCAAGTGTGGGGAAAGTATGACATGCAAGGCTATTATCAAGAAAGGCTTACTTATTGTTTGCATCTTTGCATCCTAATATAGACACCTATATCAAAAGCATCCTATTTACTAAGTATGATGACAACTCCCAAATCAAGAGAAAGCTCACCAGGTTCCCACCACCCAGGTTCCAACCAGCTGGCTACCAACTCATCGGTTCCCACCACCCGGCTACCAACCAACAAACCACCAACTAATCATGAATAAGTCTAGACTTGCTCGTGACCGTGAGCACGGCTGTCAAGACAGTTTTACACTCTGCATAGGTTGCACCACTTTACCCACAAGTCGTGATGTCATCACCCGTCGGTGACTAAAACCTCCATTATGCCGTATGCACACTCGTGCGGCCAGGAGATCGCTACGAGGCCTTTACAAAGCGTCTCAAAACTTGTATGCACCCGCTAAGGTTCCACCGCTAACAGCATTCTTAGAGTCTATTTTACCTCCGCTGCAGAAGCCCCCTCTGGCGCCACTAAACCACCGAATGGTGCACACAAAGTAAAGAGACATCTAATTAATTGGCCAAGCTGTTCCATAGTAGTCTTGTGATGGCGCGGATATGCCGGGTTACATGCTCCATGAACCGGTCCTTAGAATCTAAAGCAGGTACAAGCACAAACCAAAGTCTCGTGCACGACGGCACCCTACCAAACAAACCATCCTGCTCAGATTCCCTAAAAGTACCATGTTGCTAACCATTACCAACCCGATTATGTTGCATATATATTAGTCAAGATTAAGGACACTTCCCAACCCAAACATACAGCAAGGCTAAGCATGAATCTACCCGAACCTAGACACTACCCAACAGGCGACAAGGAATAATGTGGTTATATCTAGTAAACCATATCATAGGATTCAAATTTAGACAAGCATGCATCCAAGGAATGTATTACAAACTACACTAATAAGAGCAAGATGTTCAAGGAAACTTGCCTGTTCATATATTGCTGCTCAGTGAATCTTGTCTCTTGCTCTTCATTCTTGTCCCGCTTCTCAACATCATCATCTACTCGCACGGACAACCGACAAAAGAAAAACACAAAACAATAAAAAAAAGTACACCAAACAGAGGAAACACATCATAAAAACACAACGGTTGGATAGATTACGCTGCAATGAAGATTTAGGCGCAAGAATCACCTAAATCGGAGTTATTGATAAAAAAGATATGAGCAATTCAATTAACAAGGTTGTTCTGAAAATTGTACAGGCACAGACAGTGATGGAGACATGCGCATTCCCGTCAATTGATGAATATTTTGGGTCAAGAACTGCACAGTATTATGCCTAGTGTTGTGGAACATGACAGGGACATGATGATTGGGGCATAGGTTCACCTGAGAAGGAGATCGATCTGTTGGAACAAGATGAGGCCGTGCAGGGACAGTTGACGGTGGCATCGCGTTCCTGGCAACATGGGAATAGAGATCAAAAGGAATCTCTTCTGCATAATGAAAGATAGCTTGGTGGAACACGATTTGGCATAGCTGGTGCAACAAATAACCAAGTAAATTGGCTGGAACAAGGATTTCATTACCATGTTGCGCGCTGGACAGATCCAGAACAGGGAGAAACAGTCGTTGAGATTTAGATCCCAGAGGCTTCAGAGCTCCTCTGCCCACGAATTTTGCATATATTGTAGGGGACGTAAAGGGGCACCTTCTGGCGAAATTTCGCTTTATTCGGTTGGGTGGATCTCCGGGAACGCCAATGCCAATCGGCGGCGACATGGCTGGCCGCGAGAGCGGCGGAGCGTGGCGGCAGCCTGGCGGCGTGGTGAGGGTTTGTGAGGGGTGGGGAGGACGTGGGGGAGGTGTTTGTATTTATAGGAGAGGTGAGGATGGTGTGCCAATAGAAGGAAAGGGAAAAATAGGATGGAAAATGCATTAATTCAGCGTTTAATGCTCATTTTCTTTCCTTCTGAATGGACGCGGCAGGTGGAATGAATATAGACGGTTTCTTGACATGAAGGATCAGAGAAGGAGATGGGATAGAATGACACAGGATATATGATGGTAATAAAAATTATGGAGATGAAACAATGATTTTGTCCAACCATTAAATTCCTTAACCTATTCTAAAATTTTATAAGTTCATTTTCCATCACATAAAACAAATTCATTTTATTTTCTAACAAATGCTAGCAAAATTGCTTCACCACCCAAAATTGAAATTTTGGGGTGTGACAGTATTCCAATACTATACCAGCAATTTACACTGAAAGGGCACTCAAAGAAGAGATGCAACAAAGTTTCTTCCTGATTTCTATTGCATAGCACACAATTGTATCCAGATTGAGAAAAAATGATTCATTCTCCTGAGCGTGTTGCTTGTAGTTACTCTATCTTTGAGTAATAGCCAATTAAAAAATTTGAGCTTGGGCATACATTTACTTTTCCAGTTCCACTGTAATGGAGGTGAACATGTTACTCCAATAAACTGATTGCTGTAAAATCTGCTGGAAGAATAAATGGCAGTACCCCAAATATATATCCAACAGCACTTTCTGGGTCAAAATCTATGTTGGCAATATCCTGCTGCATGGCTATAAGCTCTTCATATGCTAGCTGTGATAGTGGGATGTCAAACAAATCCTAGAAATCCTCAGCATGTAAAGATTTTCTTGATGAAGTTATAGAATTATTGTTGCTCTTAAACCAAACTGCAATTTCCAAAATATTTTATCAGCAAAAAATGTTATGGCGAAATTTGTTGTGACACACCAAAAAGACATGGTTTCAGGCAGCACACCGCAACTTTCGATATTAGCCACAACACACTATAAATTTGTGGCTCTTTGTTGTGGCACACTAAATCAAAGAGATGTGATATTTTCAACTGTTTATCTCAATACAATAAATACATTACAAATTGAAACTTTCCACAACGATACACTGTTGCATTCTCTACCCATGTGATTTTTCATAGATTTTTTCTCATTTGTTCATATAACTTTTCATTAAAAACAATCTTTGTTTTTTTCAACCAAACTATGTGAAAATTTGAAAAGAAAAACATCTACAAAAAATCATATGGGTAGAGAATGCAACACTTTGTGCAAAGTTTCAAGTTGTAATGTATTTTGTGCACGGAGATTAAAAAAATTGAAAATATCATTTTCTGTTCTTTTAGTGTATTTTAGTGTCTAGGAACTACGATTTTGGAGTGTGCCTGTGCGAAATTCGAAAGTTGCGATGTGCTGTGCCCAAAACCACGTCTTTCCGGTGTGCCACAGCAAATTTTGCCAAATTTTATTAGATATAATTACCTAACTTGTTCCTTTCTAGTGTTACAAGGAATTTTTTGACCTATGTCTTCGATTTTTTTATCTTTGGAAAATTCACATTATACATATATCGAAGAATAAAAATGTTATAATGATATATGTCTAAATCAAAAAATATCCTTCATACTAAAGGGTCGTGAAGAAATATTTAGAGCCGGATATCTTCAATATGTATTTATCCATAATTTTTATTGAGATCTTTCATATTGAAATAATGTCCTGCGAGCGAGTGCCAATGTGGACAAACTGTAACATAGCCCAAGGTTTCATATAAGTTATAGGCGTGGTCGCATAACTACATGGCCATTGGCAAACCTGTATGTCCTCTCTTCCCATCATTACACTTTTGAAGAATCTATATCGAATATCCAATTCGTATATAAAGCTATGCAACGCAACAATTACTTAAGTCAGCAGGTTGTAGAAGCCAAATCAAGTCCTAGAAACTTAGTCAACAGCTTTTTTTGAAACAAAGGTTAACAAAAAAATTAGAAACTCGTTTTCTTGGTCTTTTTTGTTACGTTGCAATCTCTTTTAATATATTCTCCTTACTGCCTTCTTCTCAAGAACCGAGAGACCATGAAGCAACTGAAGTGACATCAAGCTCCTTTTGTATAAGAACCTAGATTTTCTTTTAATAAGTGATAAAATTGATTATTAGAGTGACTATCATATAAATTGAAATGATAATGAGATTAACTCATGTAAATAAGGTCAACTTTGTCGAGAAAAATTTGATGGCACTATTCGATCAAAATTTAGTGAAAAAAGTGTAACTTATTAACAGAACACACTTCAGTAAAAAAGGTCAACACAATCACATCATAGATATTCAATGTGTGTATGTTCTGACTATATAATATGTATGACACCACTCCATAGTAGACTCAAGCAAATCATTCTTATGGTCAGCAAGATGAAGTAGATGTCGGATGACCCACTTCTATGTTGATCAAGGTAGCATAGTAGGTTGCTCCTTTGGGCAATAGAGGTTGCCTAGTAGCATAGGCGATAACTCGGCTAGCACAAGATGACCGTTCGGATCGCGGAGGACACCAACCCTCGCTGGATAGTCAAGAGAGCAGAGGTCTGTTAGCTTCGACGTGGTGTGCCCCACACAATGTCGTAGAGGAAGAAACTCTGTCAATTGATGTAGGTGGACTCGGTCATGGTTGGTGAGATAGCTCGAGCTGAGAGATTGTTATAATCTTTTAGAAGATTTTATTTTATTTTATTGCTACAAATGATTCTTAGAATGAGGTATATTTGGGTGATCTTCCTGCCAATTACTGCTGAACATGACTATTATTTTTTCTTTTGAGCACTAACTCGTGGCTGCTACTGTTTCAGTTCATTTCCAACTTTTCTACTCTTTCTGATGCTAACTATTTTGTTAATTTCCCTGCATGTACAATGATTCCCAACATGCATCATGGCTTCTCATGCATTTTCGTTTCATGGATCATAAGGTTTTTTTTTTTTGCGCGATGGAATGGATCATAAGGTTAACTATTGGAGAACAGGACATGCGGGTGGATAAGAATAGAAGAGGACACGGTACATGTAAATAAGAAGGGGATTTAGCTAGATAGGCCCCACATGTATATGAAATAACATAAAAATTGATTTGTCGTATTAAGTCATGTATATGAAATAATATAAAAACTATGATCTAATTATTTATAAAATAGAAAATGTTAAGTCACATAAAGAAAAATATAAAACAAGGAATGCATCTATACAATGAAGCCATATGTCTAAGGGCACTTTGGACAATTGCTTCTTTCATTCATAAAGCTGCAAAAGAAGCTACACATTGGGCCCCTGCAGCACCAGATCGACGGTGCGTGGATCTCCTCCTGCTCGGCCATTTGCCTGCTTGTATGGCAGGAGGCACTGGGGGATGCCGGCGTCACGGGAACGGCTTGTAGGCCTGCGACGGGCGGCGGCAGAGTGTGCCAACCGCCTTGCGACGAGCGGAAGCGGCACAGCAGTGGCAACGTCTCCGCCTCTGGAAGCTCACGGCCGACGTCGTCGAGTGGCTTCACCGATCGCCCATACTTTCGTCACCAACAACTCCGCTCTCGTCGTGAGATAGACAGCTCAGAAAGCTCCCTGAGTCCTATAGTCGTTCGTGTTCAGCTCGTGGTTGCCAACAGCCAGAAGGACGACAAGGCAGGGGAGACCACCATGTCGTGCCCCATTGCCCGTGCCGCTGCTGACGTCAAAAGAGGGTGGCCATTTATAATTTTGCTTACCTAACTTTTGATTTTGACAAGGTCACGTGTGATTAATGGGTTTGAGCGCAGCGGGGAAAGTGGAGTATGGGATTTGCGTGCATTCTTTAGCATTGATTTTCTTATCATTGGTAGATTTCATACGCCACAGCCGAGGTCAGCTTGATCCTAGATCCTGATACCCAGAAGCACATTTTTCCTTTTTTTTTTCTTTTTTTGCTAGGAAGAAGCATATTTTTCTTGAATTTGAACTTTTCTATGTCATCTTTGTTCTGTTTCGAATAACAACATAGATTTGGGAATATTGTGTAACCCCAGCCTGTTTGCTACTTCTGTTTTTTTTTGTGTTAAATTGGTTCTTCATTGTTATAAGGAATTTAATGACCTTTCTCTTTGATATTTATCTTTAGAAAATTCATATTATACATATATTGAAGAATAAAAAAATATTGAAATGATATATGTTTAAAATAAATATCTTACATATTAAAGAGTTGCGAAGAAATACTTAGAGTCTGAACTTTCAAATATATATTTATCCATATTTTTTATTTAGATCTTTCGTTGCGAAAATGATGCAATGGCCAATAGAATGTCACGTCAGGCATGCAAGTGTCCATGTGGAGAAACTAAACACATCCCAAGATTTGTATAAGTTATAGGTCGTCACATCGACAGATAATTACATGGACTTTCGAAAACCAATATGGTTGATCGTCTCTTTCGATCAATACTACACTTGTGAAGCATTGATATCCAACATCCAGGTCACATTTCAAGCTATGAAATCCACTAGTTAGTTGACCCGTTTGTACAAGTAAACAAAGTAAAAAAAGGCAAACAAAATCAAATCGTATAAAACCTTTTCTTGTCCTTTTTCTGTTATGCCACAATCTCTTTTAATTTATTCTCCTTACTGCTTTCTTCTCAAGAACCAAAAGACCATGAATCACCAAAAGTGACATCAAGCTTCTTTTATATGAGAGCCGTGGTTTTTTTAGTAAGTGATAAAATCGATTAGAGTGTCTGAGATGTAAATCCAAATGATAATGAAATTGATTCATGTAAAGAAGATCTACTTTGGGTTAGGAAAACATTACTTAGTTCGATCAAATTTAGTGAGAAAAGTGTAACTTACTAATGAAACAAACTTAAGTTAAAAATGACATGAACTGAGGCATGAGAACGGAGGCGGCGCAAGGTCGAGGGATATGTCCATGCTGCAGAAAATGACGAAGTCATCCCGAAAGTGCGGGGTGGTCGACAACTGCATCGAGGGTCGCGCTGTCGCTGTATCCACCTTCACCCCTGTTGTTGCCTTCGCTCGTGCCGCCATTGCTGTGAGTTCCTGCCCCGTCATTGCCTTTACCAACGCCACATCCGCCGTCGCATTTTTCCGTGCCTCGCCATGATGAGTGTCACTACTAAAAAAATGGCATATTGCAAGTTGCAACTATGAAATATCATTGTAGTAAGGCCATATTTTTCGTGGCCTTTGTTATTCTGACATAGTACTCATGAACTTGTTCAATATTAGTCAACCAAGGTGAAGAACGAGTGGCTGAGTAGCCTGAGTCCTGATTTTGGCTAGATTCTGACCTGTTATTACCGATGTGTTTTGTATATGTCGGCTAGATTAGTTTTTTTGGCTCGTACCTTTTTGGGCTATCCTTCTCCTGCTCACTTAATAAAGCCAGACTATTTTATTCTGGATATAAAAGAAAAGGTGTCGTAAGTACCTGTTGCTTCATTCTGATACGTCATGAACCATCTGATTAGAATCATGTGATCCCAAAATTGGTTGTTAGAGGGGTAAAAAACATTTGATTTTTGTTCCATGCCCATGCGAAATCGGGGGTGTTTTCATGTTTCAAAATGCCGGGGGCCTGAACCATCTGAGGTAGACGGTCCCGGGCGAAACTGTTGCGTTTGCGTGTCCCATGAGTGCGGTGCGATTACCCCATGAGCGGAGTTCGTTGCGTGCGCAGGCCCAAGCTGCCGTTGGGCTCGTCACCTCCTCCTCTGCCTCTCGTGGCCGCCTCCTCTGCTTATCACGACAACTGTAGCAAGCAGGGTCAGCCCGACAGGTTTTTTTTTTTTTTTTTTGATACCACGCCTTCGACAAGCCCTTTGACGCCACCAGCTGTGAGCAACGGCGCGCTATCTGCCAGGCATCCCATGCCACGGCGCGTTCGGATGCCATTATCGACGGGATCACCTCGTTGGCTCAGTGGCGTCCTCTGTCTCGCCGAGAGCTGAGACGTTAATCCACGGCCACTCGTCCCTCCCGGTGACTCACAGTTTCGTCGTCCACCTTCCCGTTGGGCGCTTACCGCAGCTGTCGGTTCGTCCGCGCCGCACAGCTTATGAGTTCGTTGCGTGCGCCGCACAGGAAGCCGTCCCTGGAGGCGCGGCGAAACCAGACCAGGCGTCCTGCGCGCACATGATCGCCAAAGGAAGCACCTTGCGAAGGTAACTAAACACACTGCTCACGAAATCGTTTCTACAATATCTCACTCGACACCGCGCAGCATAGTGGTGCACGGCGCCAAGATACATGCGCGCGCGGTGGCCTGAACACTTGGATAATCTCAATTTCTGTCCTCCACGCTGATGGCACGAGCCGATACATGTTGCTCCACGGAACGGCGAGGCTGCGCGTCGGCCAGCGGGCCGGCACGCACGTGGCGGTGGCGGTGTTTGCCCATGCCTCCGGAAGCTAACACCCGACGCAGCCTCGGCCCACAAAAGAAGCCGCTTCGGTTGTCGCCGTCTTGCCGGAGCATATGAGTTCGTTGCGTGCGCTGGCCGTCTCTGGAGGCACGGCCACACCAGAGCTGTCGTCGTGCGCGTGCGTGGTAGCCAACAGAATGCTCATTGCCATGGTAATCTCAACTTCAGTCCTCCAGCTTGATGATGACACGAGCCGATGCATGTTGCTTGCTCTGCTGCAGATCGAAAACGAAGTTGCGATTTGCGAACGCCATCAAGTTTCAAGCCGGTGTGGATGTCGAGACCGGGAGGAATCTGCTTGCACAAGGAAGTCCCGCGCGCGGCAGCTCAGAGCACCGTACTCGACGCAACAAAACGGCATCATCCAGCGATGAAAATTAAACCCTGATGGCGACGACACGCTGGTTGCTCAAGGTGAAGAACACGCCGAACGCGTTCTGCAGGAAGGCGGTAAAAAAGGGCAGTGTTCATCCTCTTAGAGGCCGCCTGCACGTCACAAAGGACATGTTCGCCGAAGGGAAGGCGTCAAATTGGGAAACACACCGAGGCTCCCGTTGAGAAAATTGCTATTCAACAGGTGAACTACTAAGAATGGGAAAGAGGGGATCTTTCTAGTGGAAAGTGACTGTTAAACGCTCAACATGTACAGACGGATTGCTGAGGCATGACTTATTATGGCACAACAATGTTCAGCATTTACCGGATCCTCTTCTCATTTCCGTCCAAGCAAGCAATTAACACTGGGGTAGTAAAAGTCGACGCCAAGCAACCAACCAACCTGGTCTTCAACGTCGACGAGAGAAGTCTAGTCATTGCCTCGTTACCCATGGTTGGAATTATTAGACTAGGCTCATATATATTTCTTAATAATTCCTAAAAAAAATCTCAAAATCCTGTTCATGCATGAACATGATGGGAGTGCAACTTTTAAGTCTCACATTGCTAGTTGGGGTAGATAGAGACCAACTTAAATAGAAGGTCGTCCTACACTTTCTTTCTAGTACGTGGTAAGGAGGAATAATAAGGAAGAACACACGAGCTCGCTCGCTCGCCTCGCCAGGCTTTGGCGCGGCCTTTTTGCGGTTTCTTTTTGTTGCATATCTTTCCAATACGTTTTCATATGGAAATCGATTCGGTTTTAAGGCGCCTAAACCCTAGCGGTTCTCTCTCTATAAATACGTACGGAGCGCCGCCACCATATCACGACACTAGTTAGGGTTTTGCCTCTTCATCCTGCTGCTTCGCCGCTTGTTGTCTACACTGGGAGAGAGCAAAAAAGGTTTTTGAGAAGCGCTCTGCGCGACTGCTCGATTGCTTCCACAACGGCTCGTCTTCCTCTACGTTCGGATTCGGGCTGCTGCTCGTCATCGACTTCATTGACGTCTTCTGTGTTGTCCCGGTTTGCTGCATCACCAACTGCTACGGCTCCTCTGGGTCAATAGTACGTGTTCTTTGAAACCATGTCTCTGGTTCATGCGTATTTCATCCATGCTTGTACGATATTACTGCGATGTATGGTAGATCTTGCTCTGTTTAGTGTTATTATAGACTTGTCTTTTATCTGTAATTTGTTCAACATATTCATGACTTATTCATGGATTAAATTAAACCTAAAAGTGTTCATATATCCAACAGAGAATCAAGCAATTTTGTTAGAAACTCATCTTTCATTTTATTTGGTAGCCTACTCTTTTCACAAGAAATATTAAATCATCGTATAGATATATTTTTTTTAGATAATGGGTATCATCTCGGCCTTGGCCTTGTGGTTAATACTGAGTTGCAGCACATCCGTCTGCCAAATAGGAATGAAAGTAACACACATATTACAAACTGGATGATAAGAATTAATAACAAAGTCTATTAGATAATCTCCATCCACAGTGCGCATAAAACTCCATTGCCAGCATCTCTAGGCGTCGACATGCATCTACCATCATGGATTTGTCGTCACTGCTCCTCTGCAGTTGTGACCAAAACCGCGGCCAGTGAGTCCCTCTGAAGAGTTAAGGGCTTACATTGTATAAATTGTTGTTGCCTGGACGCGAGCTTTAAGCTTTACGAATTGCCGCAACATCCCCCTTCCCCTGAGAGGGCGAACTGGAGCCGCCGTCCTTCACCTCCGGTTTTGTGATCTCGTGTTGACCATGAGCAGCGGAGGCGGGAGACGGCGTCACGGCTAGTTGTATCGAAGAAGCCTCGCGGCAATTCGTATCGAAGACGGCAGACAGAAGCATACATTTCCTTCGTTCACTCATCGAGCTTGCGTTCATCCGCTGGAACCGAAATAATACTAGAGTAACACCTTCCTGTTCGATTTTGCAAGTTTGTATCTAGGATCTTCTGTCCAAAACTCACTGACATTGCAGAGCTTGAGAACATGCAAGGGAACACAAAATCGGAACATCAAATCTTTTGTTTTTAGTATTGGGCTGTATGTTCTTTCAAACAGGATGGCAAACCGCTGACTTGGACTTTAACTTCGAAATATAGTTCAGGTTTCTTGATGAGTTATAAATGATTATTTGTCTAGAAAACCAAAAGTAATTTCCAAACTATTTTATAAAATACAAATGTTGTTAGAAATATTTACCTAGATTTATTCTATTTCAGTGTTACAAGGAATTAATTGACCTTTTTCTTTGGTTTTTTATCTTTAGAAAATTCATATCTAGTATATATATATTTGACGACGAAAGGAGCCACCACGTTCGCTCTAAAATGCTAGAAATTCTCACGTTAATCCGAGAAAATAAGAAGAGAAAATTACCCACCACTGCCATTATGAAAAATTAATCATAAAACCCCTAAAAATATTTATAAATTTAAATTCGGAATAATAAAAAATAGCCAAAAACACCCCTCACACCTATTTTTAAATTACCCATCATGCCATTATGAGTCAAAAAATAGCTAAATTTGAAATAATAAAAAATAACCAAAAATACCCTTCACACCTATATCTAAATTAACCTCCATGCCATTATAAGTTAAAAAAAAACTAATTTAGACTACAAAAAATCTAAAAAATATCCTTAATTCTTATTTTTAACTTATCCACCATACCAGCCCAAAATAGAATAATAATAATATCCAACATACACTTAATTCCAATTTCTAAATACACCGTGATATGTGTAGCTAGGATGACATATTTGCTTATTTTTAGCATGGCACGTTTGAACCGACCTTAGTTCTAAAACAAAATCAAATACATTGTCAGATAAGACACAATTCAAGAAAAAATAATGATTCATCTCATACACAAATCTAGAGTATAAAATAAATAAATAATAATAAACTATATTAAACTTCTACTTAAAAATATTTTAAATAATTTAGTAAGCTAGCTGCGCAAATGCGCGGCAGCAATTATGAGTTAAAAATAGATACATTCGGAATAATAAAAAAGATATCCTTTTCACACCTATTTCTAAATTACCCACTATGTCATTATAAGTCCGAAAAATAACTAAATTCAGATAAAAAATAGCTAAAAATTCTTAATTCTTATTTCTAATTTACCCACCATACCATTATGAGTCCAAAATACCTGAATTTTGGAATAATAAAAATATGCAAAACACACTTAGTTCCTATTTCTAAATACGCCATTATAAAAAGACACCGCCATATGTCTAGCTAACTGCATATTGTCTTATTTTTAGTATGACACGTTTTCTTCATAAGATTTGTTTGTAGTACGACACGTTCTTCTCTATTTTAACCATGTATCTTTATCAGCCAGTTGCCACAATGATGATTTTTACATGCTACTCATAAAAATTAAATATAGCATTTAGGTAATGATGACTCATCATACACTCAAATTGAGCTGAGAATTTCTCCAACCATTTTTAACTATGTTAGAAATATATTACTATAAATAATAATATAAATATGTTTGAACTCTTACGATAATATAAAAATAATTTAAATAGTTTAATAAGCCTAGCCGCGCAAATGCGCGGGTAACCATACTAGTTATATAAATATAGAAGAATAAAAAAAATGAATGGACGTATGTTTAAATTAAAGATCCTACGTACTAAAGGGTTGTGGAGCAATATTTAGAGAATGAGACGTACAAATATATAATATTGAGAATATCACGTCTGGCAAGCTGAGTGCCAATGCGGAGAAAGGGTAACACACCCGAAATCTATATAAGACCGGTAATCACATAGACACATAATTAAATACATTAACACTGTCAAACCTATATGGTCCTCTCTTCCCATCAACATACATATCGCGCTTGTGAAGCATCGATATCGAATATCCGAGTCACATAACATGCAATGCAGCCAGCATTAGTTAGTAAGCAAGTTTGTAGAGGTAAACACAAAATTAAAAAGGCCAACAAAATCAAATCCTAGAAAAATTATTTCTTGGATTCCTTAATTATGTTGCAGCCTCTTTTAATTATTGTTCTTACTGCCTTCTTCTCAAGACTGATAGATCATGAATCAGCTCAAGTGAAACAAAGCTTCTTTTGTATGAGAACCTTGTTTTTGTTTTAATATGTGATGGAACTGATTAGAGTGAATATGATGTAAATTTCGATCAAAATTTAGTGACAAAGGTGTAACTTATTAATAGAACAAGTAAAAAGGAACAACTCAGTCACGGCACAAGCTATTAGGCCACTCTTGGTAAGTTTCCACAATTTCATATGGCAAAATGATAGGAAGTTGTATAATCTGATCAAGAGCCGCGTGCTACAGTTCTGCCACGATAATCTCCCCGTTGCTGTCACGAAGGATGCCGACCCTCCTTGGATGGTTGAGGGAGCAGAGGAACTCATCCACGTCTTGAAGCCCCGATGCGGTGCCCCACACAACATCGTAGAGGAAAAAAATGTAGCCAATTGTAGGCGGACTGGTCGCTGTCGATGTGGTAGATTGTGCATAGAACGAGCGTGCTCGAAGGGTCGATTGGCGCGCGCGCAATGTACGAGCACCGGCGACTTGACGGAGCTAGGTTATTAGAGAGGATGGGGTGATAGCGCTTCGTGGTGGTCTACTCGCTCTGGGGGATGATTCATCGTTGGGCGTACAAAAAAAGAGATTTTCATGGGACGGAGGATGGAGATGGCAACGTCCCACCACTCAGCCAGTTAAGATATCCGGTATTGGTTAGCTCTAAAACCTAAATTTTTATCCCGCGAATGCACGGTGTCAGTTATAGCTTTTCGCTTACAGTATTCGAAGGTTTATATCAAATCCACAAAGACCAGCCGGTACTAAGCAAGAGTATCTATTTACTTATTATATGGCCATGAAAAGGTGCAACCACGTTTGTTCTCGAGGCCGGCCTAGCTAGAAATTACATCATTAATTAGAGAAAAAAGAAAAGAAAAATTACACACTACTCCATTATACTTTTTTTACCAGAAATACCCTTATAGTTCTACAATTCCCTATCAACCAGAGCATAATACAAGCACTAGCAAGGAAATTAATCTATTATTGTTGTCCAATGTGCTTCCGGAAGGAAAGCAATGTGCCGTGGTGCAGGGAGCGGCGACTGGGTAGGCGTGGATCGAAGGACGAGTTGGAGGCAATTGCATATAGTTGATGTGCTGCTGATCGCCCTGCACTGCAGCCGTTCCGGTTGGAACTCAAAGGTAGGTACGGAAGCGTCGCATCAATTTCCTTTGTGCCGTCGCCGTACTCGCCGCGACAAAATGGTCTCATCGAGCACTCTGCTGGTCGCTCCCGATGATGAGGCGTGCCTTAACCTTAATTCCAGCCGTTCGATCGCTTCTGTTCGTCTTCGTCCCCGTGTCCGCTCCGTTTATTGTTTGTGCCTTACTTGTGTCGTCCAGCGTGGCCACCTGCCGGTATGTCAGGAGACGCTGCAGTAGACGGCAGGTACCGGACGCGCGGGAACCGCGCTTTCAGGCCCGTCTAGTTCGCGTTTCGCCGGCTTCTGTTCTTCGTCCGCCCGGCCGCCTTTTTCTTCCTCCTGTCAAACTTGTGTGACCTGGCGGCGTGGCCGCCTGCTAGTATGCCACGAGGCGCTGGCACATGCCGGAGTCACGGGAACGGCTTGCAGACCCGCGAGATGAGCCGCGGCAGAGTGTGCGAGCTGGCGCGCACATGGCGGCTTGTTGGTGCCAACTGCCGTGCGATCGACGAGCGGAAGAGGCACGGCAGTGGCAATGTGTCCGCCTCTGGAAGCTCACGGCCGACGCCGCGTGAAAACCCTCGACCGGCCCAGCAGTAGCCCCGGCCCTTCTGTTGTTGTCGTCGAGTGGCTTCGATCATTGTCACAGTCAGATTGACCTAGCTGTACTGTCGTCACCATGAACTCCACCCTCGTCGCGAGATACAGATAGCTCAGAAAGGTCTCCCGAGTCCTAGCGCCGAAAGCCAGACTGCTCAGTCTCCTCACCACCACTCATCGTCATTCGTGTACAGCTCGTGGACGCAATAGCTAGATGGACGGCAAGGCCGGGGAAGCCACCATTTCATGCCCCATGGATTGCCCGTGCCGCTGCACGAAGAGGGTGGCCATTGATCAGTTTTGCTGATACAGCTTGATTTTGACAACGTCACTTTGAGCTCAGCGGCAGGTCGATGACGTGAGTACAAATGCAGTAGCAGCTGAAACAAATAAATATTATGCATATTGTAGTCTTCGTTCATTTTTCCCTGTGTTAATTAAACTGGTCCTTCTGGTTTGAAAGTTGAAACAAATAGTATTTACACACAAACTTATCTTTTAAAGTCAACTTGGCCTCTTTTTTGCGATGGTATAAACACAACTACAAAGAGGCCAAGAAGACATCATTAATTATGCACGCACCATTAATATGTAGTCTCCGAAGGCGCGGGCACCATTAATTATGCACGCACGTGTGTCCTCTCCTGAGCTGTAGCTCTAGTGCGCGCCCGAGAGAACATCGTCGTTTGTTGACAATCGTCAGCGCCACCTTGACGCCGATGTGGCTGCAACATGCAACAGGGTTTACGAGAAAGACTCAGAGGAACATGAGCCGATCGACCACGCCTCGCGACCACAGCCTTCCGGCCTCGACCGGTGGGACATCACCTCGGGTGTCACCGACGAAGCACTGGGGTTACAAGGAAATCCACGTGCGTGTCCGTGCGCGCCGACGGCATCGGTAGCCTACTAGCCTGTTTCCGCTATGACAGTCTTTCCGTGGATCGTCCTCATGATCAGCGCAGCCTGCAAGCACACCTCTGCAGCTGATACGGAAGAGAGACAGTAACGAGAAGACCAGGAGTAAGAGACATAGTAAGCCAATGTGAAATGGGCCGATTTCAAGTGGCTCTGTAATGAGAGGCGCGAGAAGAGAGCCCAAGTCGAGTGAGCGCGAGTCATGCTTGTAACGAATCAAGACACTTCAAGAAAATAGAGTTTTAGTTACCAAGTTTTAGTGATCATGAAAATTTTCTCTTTGTTAGTCACCAACTGTTGATCAATAGTATTTAAGACTTTTGGTGGATATACGGTTTTAGTGACCAACATTATATATAGTTACCATGTTTGTGTTGGTTGCTATATAGTTTTAGTGATCAACATATAAAATTGTTGTATAGTGACAATTAAGCTTTTAATCACCAAAATGTGACAAAATTTGTTAGTGATAAAATAGCTATTGTGACCAACAATACACATATAGTGACCAAGTACCTTGGTGACTAACAGTTCTTTTCTTGTAGTGAGAGCAGAACTACTACTCAATCATCCAATTCGGCATATATCCTGCCACAATTGTCCCCGTTCCTCTAATTCCAACTTCTACATCTCCTACGGTAACACTTGCATCAGATTGCAATTTTTAGTCAATAACATGCTCAGCGTCTGAATGGACCATCAAAAAGATCTATGATATACCCTCTTATAGGCCACATAAATTATCTTTGAGTTTTATTTGTGAATCAAATTATAAAGTATTTCAGTTTTGTTTTACAGTCCAGGTTTCCCTATCAACATTTAATTATTGTCACTCTAGCTTAACCGAAATTTAATATGCAAAATACATTACAATATACATAGTGGTGAATTATCTCTATTACAAGGGTTTCTTTCTTATTTAAATTCATAGGGAATGGACTGACCTTTTTCTCAAAACATAAATTTCAAAAATCATGTTAAAATATTTTTTAGGTTAAATAAAAAATTTAGAAAAATAAATATTTGATTTAAAATATCCAATCTATTACAAGGGTTGCACATAGTGAATTGAGAGATCTTTCTTTGCGGAAGTCTTGTGATGGCTAACTTCTATAATATAAACAATGGCAAGAAGCACAAAAGTATGACCCTTCATAAGTTTTGTATAAGTTAAATTAGGTGGTCACATGAGACAAAAAATTATTACTTGTGGACATTGGCCAAACTATGGTGCCAACCTCCAATGAACACTGCCCCTACAAATATTTTCTGAAGAATCCGTCAAGCATACGTGTAAGGTATAGCAAGATGTGCAGCCTCCTATTAGCAAGTTAGTGGAAGCAAAACTAAAATAAGTACACAAAGGCCAACACTACAATATCGCAGAAAGCTTCAATTAGTTGCTTCTTCACATCTCTTTTTCTTCTTAAAAGCTAAGAGGCCATCAATACATTCAATTGATATAAGCTTGATTCATAAGAGCTTATTGTTTTTAAGAGAAGAGAGGACATAGATTATTGGCACCTAATATAACAAATCAAAAATGGAGTGAATGAAGGAAACAGAGAGGAAGCATGCTAGATTTTTGTTGGATAGCACCCCTCAACAGAAATGGTATCACTCATTGTCAATTGGGAAATTGACGGTGATGACACCTTTGGAGTATGGTGGGTTAGGAGTGAGGGATTTAGAAGAGTTTCATTCAGCTTTGTTAGCGAATTTGGGGCTTTAAAATGTAAAACAATGATGGGGAGGATTTATGGGCTAAACTCCTATAGAACGAATATGTTAAAAAGAAAGATGTTAACATTTCCCATTTTAAAAAAAATGGGGACTCTTAATTTTGGAGAGGGGTTATTGATGCCATAAAAGAAATACATGATTTAGTTTGCTTCAAATTGGGACTGGAAATGGTGTAGTTTAGGTGTATTGTAGGTTGGGAGACTGACCTCTTAGATTTTCATTGCCAGAATTGTATGATATTGCCAGAAAGATATGGAAATGGCGTAATAGTACTATGATTCAAATCGAGATTTCTGTTGAAAATAGAGCAGGTTGTGATATCAGTTGTAGGGTAATGAGCTTATGAGGTCTCATGCTGAATGCAAGTGATAAAACTGAGGTGGAGCTGTTAGGGAAAAGCTGGTGAATGATCACAAGGAATATGTTCTTTTTCTATCTTGTATCAATGAGTGCATAATTTCTTTGTAGATATTATGGTTTCTAGCAGGTTGGATGTGCTGCATACGAGCGCATTACTGTCTTGTAGTGTGCATTTGGAAGAAGAAGTACTTGTCTGAGTTTGCTTGCAGGGTCACAAAGATGCGCTGAAGGAGGAGGGTTTTGAGAACGAGAAGGCTCTATATGGTGTGGGAGATTGATGTCAAGCAAGGTGCGAAATGACGGGAAATCATGCAGGAGGAGATAGTTTGTGTAGGAGGATAAACAAATGTTACTTGTAACTCGGCCCAGGATATGCGCATAGCATGACCTGTTTTGTTTGCTTTCTCTTTTTTTTTCCAATAAGCTCGTGTTTTCTAATAAAATGAAAAAGCTCAGCCTGCCCTGACACAGCACCACCATGTCCTTGACAAGCCCATGACGTTGCGCCCGCTAGGATTTACGGCGTACCACCAATCATTCCACGCGAAGGCACATTCCGATGCTGTCAGGGGGCAAAGCTACATTGTAGCTGGTGGGGTGCACATACACAGGCAAAGAAAGAAAAAGTTAGTGTATGTTGGCAATTTTGACCATACATATGCATCCTTCTCGACACACAATTACGCACCCACAAATACTAATAAAATCATGTATTTAGTCTATACTAGTATCATGCACGTGCGACACGCACGTACAAAAATTCTGCTACCTGACATATTCCAACATGGTTTTGTGACATCACGATTAAAAAAAAGTGTAACATACGATTAATATACCATTCAGATAGCAAAAAATGATGGAACCATATAGATAAATGTATACAAGGTAAGATCTCTACAAATCAGGTTGCACCAAACAGAATGATTTATCATAGGTGACCAAGCATCTCTGGTTGTTTCAAGTGTACAGAGCACCTATAAATACAGATTCAAATGGTTAACACGACATGATGAGAAAAACATTAAATTAATAGATGCCTGAAGCTATAATCGTAATGTGTAAATAGAACAATAACAAACCTTGTTCATGATTCCAAGACATCTCTGTAAACAATGTTCTTCGTGCTCTTCCCTTTAGGATCGATGTCTTTATTAGGCTTTGCGAGAACCCTTGTACTCTGACGCGACACACCCCTCGACAGAGCAACATATAGCTGCCCATGGGAGAATACAGGTTCAGGGAGATAAACACCAACGTTTGGTATGGTCTGTCCCTGTGCTTTGTTAATAGTCATCGCGAAGCTCAACCGCACTGGAAATTGCTTCCTCTTAAACTTGAAAGGAAGGGAGAGATCTTCTGAGGGAGACAGAGGAATCCTGGGGATGAACACTCTCTCCCCAGCATGCTCTCCATTCACAATCTCTGCATCTATCACATTGTCTTGGAAAGCCCTGACGACCAAACGGGTCCCATTGCATAGACCATTGTGCGGGTCTAGATTACGAAGTAGAATAAGAGGGCAGTTGACTTTGATCTTGAGCTCATGTGGCGGTAAACCATTAGGTGTGAGCGAATTAAGAAAATCCAGAGGATAGTTGTTATGTGTGTCGTCTTCAACCGAGTCAAAGCTGTAGTACACCTTAGCTTTTCCGAGAAATTTTTCAATCATCCTGGAATTAATATCATCAACGTGATCATTTCTTGTAGCCAGAATTGCACGCTCACTCATGTAAGATACAGATGTTGCATTACTCTTGATATCTGGGAATACAAACTCCAATAGATGATCGACTGACTTTTCATCTTTGTATTCAATGACAATGTCATCAGGTAGACGCACAAAGTCTTCAACAAATGTCTCCTCTGTACCATTGCCGATTCTGAGAAGGTACTCTGAGAACCAAGGATCTGACTGAGCTCTCATGTTCTGAGTGAGGCATATCTTACGTATATTTGCCCATAGATATGACCTCTGCAGCGTGGCATTTGTAATTTGTGCCCTCGTGCCACGCGCCACCACTGGAAGCACCTGTCTGAAATCACCGCCAAAGACAACCACTTTACCTCCGAAAGGCTGTGAACAAGACATTATATCTTGCAATGTTCGGTCAAGTATCTCAACAGTTTGCCTCTTAGTCATGGCAACTTCATCCCATATTATCAAAGATGCTCTGCGAAGTAGCTCAGCAGTACCACTTTGCTTGGTGAAATTGCACATGCTATTCTCATCAAGTTTTATTGGGATCTTGAACCTTGAGTGTGCAGTACGATCACCGGGCATGATAGAAGCTGCAATCCCCGATGTAGCAGTGGCAATAGCTATAAGGCCATCAGATCGCACGGTTGCAATAAGGGCTTTGTATAGATATGTTTTCCCGGTGCCCCCGGGGCCATCAACAAAGAATATCTGACCCTTTTTCTTTCTGATATGGTCCATTATTACGTTGAAACCATTCAGCTGCTCTGTATTGAGGGTATTTACCAGCTCAAGATGCTCACTGTTGGCGTCTAATGACAGCTCCTCGTTGAGCTCTCGGTAGTGATCCCTATGACGATCATCTGTGTCATAAAAAAAAGTAACTAAAAATTTGTCGCAGCTTCACACAAGGATAGCTGCAGAGATAACAAGTAACTAAACAAGAGATCTACATTGAGGGGAAAATAAATTTAGAGCACTGTTGTTTGAGAAAAAGAAATGTAGAGCACTATTGTTTGTGAAAAAAAAATGTAGAGCGTTTTTATCTAGCTACCTATGTAGAGCTCTGAGAAGATAGTGACATACTCCAGGTTAGGAAAAAAAAATACACCTTTCCAGGAAGAAATGACAGAATTAGACTGGTTCTTGAGTGTTTATTTTCATTTCTTTGACATCTGAATATGTTTAATCATCACAAATGATACATGTAGCATTAACTATAGAAGATGCAAACTAAACGCGGAAATAACCAGAAGGAGCCTATTGAGTTAAACTGATGAGCAGCCACACAAACGTTTGTAGTAAACTGATATTAAAATAAGAGCAAAATTATGGAGTCAAACATTATTCAGAGAGCAGAAGCAAACAGTCGAAATAAAAAAATATTAAAAAGCTGAATGATCGATATGCAACAAAAGATTTATGAAAGTAAACTAACATATCACCTGTTTCGTCCAATTCCGGGAGCCCATAGTTTTTGATGTCTTTACCCATTGCACAGACAATTGCAGCAATATCCCTAAGAACCATTTGTTGAACAACTTTTGAATTTTTAATTTTACGGCAATAGTCTTCAGATAGTGACTCAAAATGCTTATCCCACAAGGCACGGATGTTGGTTAGTTCAGAGAATACCATGATGATAGCAAAGAGCTTCCTGAGAGACGATGGCATCTGCCAAAGTGAAGACTCAATCATTGTTCTATCGATCAACACATCTGTCTCGACAAGGCCATGTTCTTCGCACGCTTCCCTGAACGTATCATATCTAACCCCGTGTGATGATCTGAGATGCTCAAAAGAAGTAGCGCCCCTCACATGGTTGAGGAGCACTCGAAGATAAAATCTCTCTCCTTCAGAGGGGTTGGCATATACCATACGTCCAATCTGTGCCCTCCTAACTCTACGTTGCCATTTCTTCTTTGATTTAATCCACCTATATAACTCCGGAAACTCTCTGTACAACAAAGTCCTCGCCAGAGGATCCACAACGTTCATTTTGAAGTACTCTGTAAGCATTGACCTTTGTGCCTTTTCCTTTTTCACTACATTCCGCAGGTCGGCCTTAGAGTTGTATGCCACCATATGCATACCGGGCAAATGAACTTGCAGCTGCAATACAGACGGAGCAACATGATACAAGGGAAATGCAAACAACCTGTACGCCCCTTCAATTGGTGTTATACATCTTGCATTCTTATATTGTTTGATCTCATTGATGACTTTGTCATCATTCTCCGACTGATCCACCGAAAAGGATGCACAATCATGTCCCTTGTAGATGTACTTATAGAGATATTTAACCGCTTTGATACTTGAACAAATCTCAACATTAATATGGCAGTTATAGTGCATCAGTAGGTGAGGATTGTAAGGCACAACCCATCGATTATCCAAATCTGCACCCCTAACATGTACAACTTGACCATCATCCCTCCTCCTGTATACTGGATAAGAATCCTTCCCCTGTTGTGTCGTTTCACAAAATTGACGAGGGTAACGAAACGGCACTGTCCGTCTGTCATACATGGGCACGACTGTTGAGAGTGCCACATGGCCCATGCATCATGTGCTTGCAAACCATATCGTGCAACACAGGATACTTATCAGGATCAGGTATCTCTGCAGATATGTACTTGTCAAAATCATCAGGGCAGCTTAGTTTGTCCTTTTTCTTCATAATCAGAAGAAAGTGCTCATGTGGCAGACCCCTCTTCTGAAACTCAGTAACATGCGCATAAGCTGAAACTTCACCAAAGTGCTTCTCCAGGGAAAGTTCTTGGAAGAACAATTCTCTTGCCAACCTCAGAAGCTTGTACCTCTCCGGTAGCAAGTGTATCAATTATCCCCTGCCACAAAAATTTACAAATGATTAAACCAATTTTCAGTCACATGTAAAACAAAATAAAAGGCCACAATCTGCCGTTCAAAACTGCATGCTAGTAAATCTCAAACAAAGACATCAAAACTACTGTGATTGCTATCGATCTAAACATAAGAATATTTAATAAGAAATCACATGTTAGCTGTTAGCATCGAGCTGAAGCCTCATGCGAGTATGCTTCACCAAACGGAAGACATTAAAAGTTGACCATTTAGAATATTGGCAGGTGCTTCTAGTTATTTATAACATACATAGTGCTTCTTTATACGACTACATGGATCAATTTAGAACATACATGTGAGGGATGGTAAAAGTGGGACATATACCTGATATAGATCGGCACGTATAATAGCTTGGTGTGCTGGTAAAGAATACCAATCAAGCCTCATCGATTCAACCTTCACGTAAGTATCGACGATAAATTGCTGAAAGAGTCTGCCACCATGGAACAATATATTGAACTCTCCAGGTCTTATTTGCAACTTATAGCAGTAGTACTCTCTTGCAGCAACAAATTTTCTAGATCTATCTGTATAGGATACATGGACAGGTCTCATCAATGGGCCAGTGGAAATATGAGAAAATAAACATGGTAAAAGGCAATATTTTGTGACCTGACTTCTTATGTGAGTTTTCATCGTCGTCATCCTCATCCTCAATACCATATTCATCATCACCTGTACAAGTTGAGAAAGCAAGAACGCATATGCTAGTAAAAATGTTGGTAAGGACAGACCATGCAAGTTACAGGGATATGCAAAATAGTAAGTAAATATACCTGGTGGTCCATCAGCTTCCCAATTGGGTTCTTGCAAAAAGAATTCATCGTTGCCTTCCTGCTGAACCACATGATCTTCATTCTCATCAAGCACGTGGTCATCGTGTATCCCACTTGAACCATTATGAGTACCTAATAAAAAATAAGATATTATTAAATCTATTAATAGTGGCGAGTTCAATTGTAGATGGACGAAAAATTGATGTATACCTGTACTATAAACATACCTGGTTGATGTTCATTGCCACCTTCGTCAGCATATAATATCTGCTTATTCCACCCAGCTTCCCCTCGAGGGAAAAATAAAGGATAAGCTAATGGATCATAGCAACCATAATATGCCTTAATATAGACTGGACGATCCATGTGACCGTAGACAACAATGCTCCTCTCAAACCTATGTTGAGGATCACCCCCATCCATCCAGATAGCCGCCACCTGACCAGCAGTCGGTGCATTATACCTTCTCTGGTCCACGCCAATATTAGTGTTCAACTCAATCCTGTATTGCTCAAGATTTTCAAATGAGCCAAGTCCTTTAAATGCATGCACATACGGATTCTCGCCTAGAATACCAAGCATTCTCTTCATGAGATCAGTGTCAAGATGAGGAGAACGACGAACTCTATGTTCAATGTTATATTCATCAGTATCATAAAAGTACAACTGCATGTGTCTAGCTGTGTGCCCTCCATGAACTAACTGATCAAGGCGGTGATAAACTTGTCCTTGAATACGGAATGTGTAAACACCAGTGCCAGACTGTGTGGCGTAGCGTCGGTCTAGTGCTACCCCCATACTTGTGAATGAGAAATGTGAATTGAAATAACGTATATGCTTTCTGAAATAAATTGCAGTTTTGTCTGATTGGCTGGTGAACAAATGTCGCAATTCATCTGGTACTTCAGGTATGTATATCTTCACCTTACCCTGTCTACAACAGAATGACTTTCCTTCACACGGAAACCGTTTTGCGCGACAATACCCACAGTTAGGAACCTTTTTCAGAACATGGTGCTTTTTGGGTAGATTGTTGTATATTTTGTCAAAAGGATCGAGGCCCTTGAGTCGATCATGCTTTCTGTAATATTTGTACCGCACAGCTAACATCAGCAAAATTGTAGGTTTGTTATCAAAAGAAATGTACCGAAGACTCCCAAAAATATGAATTAAAACATAGACACAATTCAAATACCAGGTGCAGCAAAGATCATTGCATCCTCATCGTCAAAGTTATCCACCATATCATCGATCGGTCTTGTGGCATCTAAATTTTCCTCGAGATCAGTTGGGTCATCAGGTACCCAAATCCCAGAGTCAAAACATGTGTCCGGTCTTGCACCTAAAAAGGTATAAAATATTAGCATAGGCAATTCTGCATGAAAAACTGGTAGATACAATAAAATATGCAAGGGAAATATAGATACAACATAAAAAGTTTTAGCTTACCGATGTTATCTCTCTTTTCTTGAATATATTCACGCATCCTTTGAAGAATAACCTCCTTTTCGGGAAGGGACTTATGGTGGTAAGCTTCTTTATTTTTTTGAGCCTTCTTCATCTTAGATTTTTGTATAGCTTCTACATAGACCATAAAGAGAGATTTGATTCCTGCAATATCAAAATAATACAATACGAAATTAAGTGTCGTGAACCAGTATATTTTTAGACATACCGTGCAACTCTTCTGGTACTGCATCTAGCCTTTTCGACACAGCGTCTATTGATGCCGCCTCCAACCTTTTCCGTTTCCGATATTCACGTTGATATTCACGTTGATATGCTTGCCTCTTGGCAATCCTTTCCTTTTTATTGTATTCTACAGTACTGGCTACGATTCCACCTATACAAGCAGGGAAAAATTAACACACATGTCATTTCTTCAATATTACTCTTAATATAATAATCAGCTACATACCTGTATTAGTGATTTCAGGTGTTGTATGAATATCATCAAGGATGCGTGCATCAACTCCAGAATCGCCGGCATGACGGTGCAGTATATAGTTATCATTTCTATGAAGCCAACTTTCATCATCATATCCAGAGACATCTTTGGTTTCTTTGTTCAAACCTACATTTTCTTTCTGTTGCACTTCTGTTTCATGCTTGATATAAGAAAACAAAGAAATATATGACATGTATGATGTAGAGGTACCCAGATATATGGATTCTTGTGTCACATTCTGCATACTGGCCTCCATGATTCCGAGCTTGGGTGTAGCAGTTAAATCAGCGATAACTGAGTAACTTGAAATCAGTTTCCGAGTGATCATTCATGAAAGTATATACAAGCATGAAAATGAATTGTACTTAAGACGGCACCAGAGTTGTTGGAGCTCGTCGAGGCATGAGTCAGACGGAGCTTTCGTTGCTGACATTCCACAAGCGTGGGTGACGCACCTGCTACTATGGATTCTTGTGTCACCTTCTGCATCATCTCCTCCGTAATTGGGGACTTGGGTGTACATGACGATGGAGGAGTTAAATCCAAGATAACTGAGTAATACGCAAATCAGTCCATGAGTAGTAACTTGTTTTACATGTAAAAAAGTGTAAAATGGTACCAGTTTTTTTTGAGATGGCTCGTGCATGCGTTGGACAGGAATCCTTCGACGTCGATGGTGTCGACTTGGATTTTTCTAACTCAGCCTTTTTTCGCGCGCGATATTGTTTTTGGTATTCTGCATTTCTTTTACGCTTCTTTGCAAGTTCTTCATCCAATTGGTTACTGTTTTCATCTGAAATTATGAATCATATAAGGCACCTCACTTCAAAGAATTGAAAAAAATACATATGCCTTCGGAACTTCACATAACAAACCATTATTTAAAACAACATTTGTGAGGTCAGACAAAGGCTTGCGCACATTGCCTGACTTCTTATGTTGTTTAGATGAAGAGACCACTTCATTCGTCATGCCTCCAACTCCACCTGAAATTCATTGACAGCGACATTCAAGTTCATAACCATGCTATCTGGCGTCGAGTGAAGCAACCCGAAAACAATAAGCAACTTACCACTGGCAGTCACGTTAGTACGATCATGGGCGATCCCATCCATCTTGGGATTTTCCATAGGTACTACATCAAACATAAAGACGAACCAAAGTAAAGTACCTAGGAGTAGCATATGTAAAAATGACATGTATGCCAACAGCAGACAGACAAATAAATTGCCGATCAATAAAACATAAGCATTGGATATCATCTTAACACTCCATACTATAAAGAGTGGCAGGTTGCAGCAAGCAGAGATGGATAGGAAAAGTACTCGTCATATAACAAGAAAGGTTCAGAAACATGAGTTATTTAACCTAGCAGCTCTGTGCGTCAGTAAAAACAAAGAAACTGTACGTCGAGTAAAAACAAAGAAACTGTCATAGCAGCATGCTATGTACGTCGAGTAATCAAAAGCTAATCTAGGCAGCCTAGCATTAGACAACACTTTATGTTCAGCAGTTCGCCTGAATCAACAACAGCCTGTCAGATTCCGCCCGCCCCGTCGTCATCTACATCTGGGTCAATGTCAATGACAAGCTACGTCTCAGGCAAGTGAGAGCTGAACCCTTTTCAGCATGTTCCTCCCAGGGGGAAAAAACTTCATCATCTCGCATACCACGCCCGCCGCCGAAATGGACGGCGGCGGTGCGCGACCCCTCTAACTCGCTCGCCCCTGCCTCGTCCAAGGTCATGACACTGCTGAGCCCCCATGTTCAACCATCGAGCGTGCGCTCATGTGATTGCAATAGGGCAGATTTTCAATCGGGTTTATCATCGGCGCGGAGGTCAAGCAGCAGTCTGGATTACTCAACGTGGATGAACAAGAAGGAATATAATAGGGTACAATGGCGTTACCTTAAAATTCTTCAACGATTCAACCTCCAACGAATCTGCGGTTAGATCATCAAAAAGACCCTAAAACTGAACGTCGGGAAAGAACGTACATCAGAGGCGACGCCGGCGATAGAAGCGACGATGAACTTGAATCGGAGCTCCTCCGCGCCGTGACCTGTGACCTCCGCAACTTCGTTTACTCACGCCGCACGGGACGGAAAGGAAATTACGGGAGAATCACGGAAAGCAATCAACCAGTCCCTTAATCAAGGGGTGTGGGTTGGCGTGGCGGCTAGGCCCCAATGCACGGTGAAAAAAGTCACAGATGTTCCGGTAGATACAATGGAAAACAGCATAAACACCCTTGACGAGAGTAAGATTTTTGCTGTCAATGTGGGACCGGGCTTAATCCAGTGGTTAAGGAGATGTGGCGGGTTTAGATCAAGGACCGATTAGAGGGTGGGTAGATACGGTGTTGGTGACGATTAAATACAGGGCAATTCGATCTTTATAGTATAGATTACTAACTTGTCTAGTTAGGGAGTGCGGATGGTGGTCAGACTAACGTAACCACGTGTGTGCATTAGGCCACAGTCTCAATGGATCACTTTATTTCACGGTTTCCTAAAGTGCCACATCAGCATTGTGGTTTTGTACTGTAGAATGAAATTGCATATCTCAATGCTTATTTTCATGTCACGGTTTCATAATCTTATTAGAACATTAAATTGGTGCAAGAGGTTGTGATCAAATGTGCTATACAAATTTTGTAGCCCATTTGATACTCACAAAAACATGGGACGGTGTTGGGAGTGCTGGGCGGCGATGTGGTCGATCAACATCGACAGTGAGCTGACGAAGGGCCAGGCCTCCTCTGGGTAGAAGCTATAGCTGGCCAACGGACCGGGCCGGGCCGACACGGCCTGAGCCCGTCACGGGCCGGGCCATTTCCTTGACGGGCCGGCACGGCCCTTATGACTCATGGGCCGTGCCGGGCTGGCACGGCGGGCCTGAGTCCAAGTCCAAGCACGGCCCTAGCCATGTTAGACGGGCCGTGCCGGGCCGGGCTGGCCTTAGGCTAAAAATACAATTCTTTCCTATATTTTTAATTATTTTGATATAAAATATGACTAAACGGACCGGGCCGTGCCGTGCCGGGCCGTGCTACACGGGCCGCGCAGTGAGCTGAACGGGCCTCGCGCTAAACGGGCCGTGCCGTGCCGGCACGGCGGGCTTGCGCCTAGGCCCAAGCACGGCCCTAGGCGGGCTCCGGGCCGGCACGGCCCTTCTATGCACCGGGCCGTGCCATGCTCGGACCAGGACAAAATTTGTGGGCCGCGGACCGGCCCTTATAGCCCGGCCCTTTTGGCCAGCTATAGTAGAAGCATGACGCAGAAGGGCACACGCGCTGGTAGTCGTCGGACTCACAGTAGGCGATGCAGCTGCCGCTAGCAGCCATAGATGGAGAGGATCTGTGTAACACCCCAAATTTCAAATCAAAAATGAAAAGGAATAAAAATCGCTCAAAATTTAAATTTTTGTCTAAATCTTATCTTTGCCATGAATTTTCAAAATATAATTAACTAAATAATTTGAACTTTGTAGAATATGGAAATTTGAAATATAAAACTTGTGCTCGAGTGTTTGCCTTCATTTAAAGACCACTAAAAGTTTGAACTTTTCAAATTTACAACAAATTAAAATAATTGTATGTTGAACCCTAGTAAATTCACCTCGAATTAAAAATCTTGAATTTTAAATGTGCAAAACTATCACCATATGCATTCTTGGATTTGCTGGTTTATTTGGAGTGTTTTCTGAAATTGAATTCCTTCCCTAAATTTGAATTTCATTCAAATTTGAAGCTCCTCAAAATTCCAGAAAAGAACAAACCTATTCTTTCCCTAAGTCACTCTGGGCCGAATACCATTTTTCTTTCAGCCCAGCCGGCCCTCCTCTCTTTTCTTTTCTTCTCTTCCTTTCCAGGCCACGGCCCAGTCACTCCCGGCCCAACATCGCCCGTCCCGGCCCATGCCGCGTCATCCCCTACCTCCAGCTCACCCCTCTCTCCATCCCTCACCGCGCCGACGTGCCGTCGCCCTCCTCCAACTCGACATCGCGATGGTCGGTTAGCAGCCAAACGCACCACGACAAGCCGCCGCAACGCTCTGCCGCGTTCACACGAGCCGTCACTTTCCTTGACCTTGCGCTGACCATAGGAGACAAGAACGCCGCCGCCGCCGAACATCGAATAAGGCCGCCATCCACTCCTAGCCTCGTCGTACCCAGCGCCCATGCTCCTCGTACGCGTGCGCACACCCCGCTCCATACCGCTACCCATGCCGCCGTACCTCGCGCCCATGCCGTCACTCCGCGTAACCCGGGCTCCATTAACTCCGGCGAAGACTCCGCCCTTCCTTATCCTCCACGTCTCCCTCTTCTCCGCCTTTATAAGCCGCCGCATTCCCCTCTCCTTCGCCGCGTCACCACAGGCAGCTTCCTCTCCCCTCTCAAGCACGCGAACTCCTCCCATTCTTCCTTCCCTTTCTTCTCCGGCGAGCTCTTCGGCGTTCTCTCCCGCCGCCGTGGAAGCTTTCCCCGTCTCCCTTCCTCTTCGTCGAGCTTCGCCGAGCCATGCAACACCCCGGCGTGCCCTTGGTCCGCGCAGTCGCGCCACCATGGCATAGATCGACGACACGCTAGGGTTCCGCCGCCGCGTCTCCGTCGCCGGCCGCCTCCCATCGATCTCCGCCCCGTCCGTGAGCTCGGTGAGTTTCGCCTCACTCCCCTCCTCCTCCTGCGCACCTCTTCTTCCTCTTTCTCCACGCGCACGACCACCCGCGCCGAGCGCCGCCACCCGCCGCCATGCGACCTCGTCGCCGGCAGCTTTCCCGTCCGCGTCCGGCCGAACCGAGTCGCGCCTCGCATTCACCGCACTCCCGCACACCCGCACAGCATCACGTACTCGAGAAATCCCGCGCCCTCGCCCATTTCCACCGCACACCGGCGCGCCGCCCAAGTCCGGCGACGTCGCGCCACCGCTTCGCTCGTCCCCATCGACGATAAGCTCCACCCGCAGCTCCGCCATCCCTCGCTGATTCCCTGCATCATGCTCTCGTCGACTCTCCGCCAGCCCAGCCGTCGGCGGCGAGGATTCCGGCGAAGCGCCGCCGTAGCCGCATACCTCCGGCCACCCACAGTACCCCGATCCGAGTTCCATAGACCCGGTTCATGAACCATTGACCTGGGAGACCCCTGGCTCACGGTGAACTCAGTCCATCATCTTTTTCCCATAGAAAAATAATTCTGAAATTCCAAGAAATTCCCGGGTCCTGTACATTTTACAAATAAGCCCCTGACCTTTATGATAATTCTGTTTAGGTCCTGACTTTTTACATAAACACCCCTATACTTCTATATTTACCATTTAGCCCCTACCCTTTTGCACCAAGGTCCCTAAACTTTTTATTAATTATAGATAGGTCCTTAGAATCTTACTGTAATTACAAGCAAGCCCCTAGAATTTTTAAACGCCTATATCTTTTCCATTAGCGCTCCGTTTTGAGCGATTCTTGCGCTCACGCGTTCGTTGAAACGCGAAGTACCTCATGGTACTGTTCTTGGAGCCATAGAAGGTATCTACAAACCATCAATGTCCAAATTCCTCTTTCTTTCGATGAATATTCATCCCGACCAATCATTTGCCACTAATCTCGTGTAGCACAAATTCTCTTCCACCTTTTGGTGTCGGATTTGACCAATCTCGCCGTGTCATTCGACATATCCTCTACTACCCCAACCAAGCTTCAACTCTAACCTAGCTCGGCTATTGCCCAATCAAACCTATTCAAATGTTGCCACCGATCAAAACCTAACCTTATCGATTTACCGATCTTGTTTATATTTGATCTTTCACTGAATCTTATTGGAATTGTTGCTCATTGCTATTTCAATTGCCACCATGCATTCATATCATGCATGCATGCCTAGATTACATACACCTCTGCATCTGCACATCCTTTCCCCGAACCACCCATGTTCTTTAATAGAAATAACTTCGAGTTTATATAATAGATATGCACGCAATCACCATCAATGAAGCATATGCATCTCATCATCCTCACTCTAAGGCTTAAGTAAATAAAGTTTCCTGCCAAACCCTGCATCTTGCTTCTTTTAAGAGAAATTAGATAATTAATAGTTTGTCTAGGTGAATATGGCCCTTATAAGGCCATGAATATAACTTGTAATAAATAATCTTTCATAAATATATATGCATTGCATAAACATAGCCATTTTTCTTGGAGCTTTACCGATTCTTTTTGGAGTTAATTGGATCTTGTTAGTTCTTTTCGATCTTTATTTCTTTTGCGGTAGTTATTTATACGTAATATTTCTATGCGCTAGCTTACGCGAGATTCGAGGAAGAGCCAGAAGAATTCAAGGAAGATCTAGAAGATCCAAGCTTCGAGGAGAGCCGAAGAATCCAAGCCCAAGGATAAGTCGGAAGATACAAGCTTCGAGAAAGGATTTGAAGACATCAACTTCGACGGAAGAGCTTGAAAATCCAGAATCGGAAGATTAGGATAGCGTTTTCAGGCAAGCTCTACTTCTCCTCGATCATGATTGAACCTACTGTTTTCGCACTGCACCTATATGGCCTGTTCTCGTACTATGCATATTACTGATTATGTAGTCCTATTTGCTTACTGATATTAATGCCCTTATTTAGGCATTAATACATGATCCTTGTTTACCCTTGTTTATCCGTCCCCTTGATAACCCTAGGCTAGTCCCATCATCCCTATGATGGAACGTTCACCTTGCTACTAGACTGCTTAGGACCCCTCGCAATGTTTCTACATTGCCACACCTTACTCACATACTTACCTTTGCAAATGTGTGAAAATGAGTTTGGTGGTGTGCGTGATATTTGGGGTTGGGAGTAGCACAACTGTGTTAAGTGATGATGATGGAGACAAGGCCATTAGTAAGTGATTGATGACGTGATGGACAGTGTGATAGTCCCCTAGTGTGGGAGACATGGTACTTGCCCGGCCACATAAGGACCGGTTCAGTCAACCTTTAATAAGATGATTCTCGTACAACCACGGAACCTGTTATGGGCAGGACTTACCCTACCTTCTTGGTGCATACCACTTTGAACCATCTGGAGGGCAGTAGCGCAACGAGCAACCAGGAGAAGACTCCGGAGTTTGTAGTGCTTACGAGATCTGGCCTGTGATCCCCACATCAATGTGCAGAGGGTCTGCATGATGACTATTATGGTCTCATGAAAAGCCCCTGGGTTGGTTCGTAGGTGGCATTGTGTGTGGTACTCGGTGAAGATGGATTAAGCGTTATGTTACTCTCCGTACAAGAGTGCATAGCCCGTGGGAAAAGATGTACAACCTCTGCAGAGTGTAAAATTCATCCGGATGGACGTTGTCACGGCATATGACGCATCTATGTTGAGTTCGATATGATTAGCCACCTCTCATTCCTTGAAGTGTGAGTGAGCAGTAGTCTGCTCGTGTTTTGGAAGTGATGGCAAGTGTGCCGGGTCGGTATGACATTGAGGTCAGAAGGCCCAACTAAAACTTGGGAACTGGCGGGAATGCTTCATAGTCCCCCAGGGCCAACCAACTAAAATATTGACAGTTACTTCTGCTTTATCTAAGAATTCCTTCACATGCTTTAGTGAACCTTGCATAAAATTTGCTTGCTGCAAATGAACTGTACAGCCTATTCCTTGCTAAGACCAAATATGCATATATAAAAACCCTTGTGTAGTGTAGGGCTTGCTGAGTACATTATGTACTCACGTGTCTGCAATTGTTGGTTTAGAATGAAAAGACCTCGTAGAAGACGACGACGATTGGGTTTCCAGTTCTGCTCCTCAAGTTTGCTTGTGGCGTTGGGCCATGGTTTCTGCTGTCTGCTTCACCGTTAGTCGGTCGGATAGACTTGGATGGTTTTGAATCCTTGTCGTACCGCCGCTAAGGGTCTTATATCAGGTATCTTTCTTATTTATCTATTCGAAGTATGCTTTTGATTATCATATCTGTGTTCTTATGCGTATCAGCTACTGATCCAGGGACCGATACAGGATGCACAGCAGATTCCAGAAATAGGGTCTGACAATCTGAGGATGATGTGTTTTCGAAGGCAGCTGCTGCAAGCTTGGTGCCCAGCGTCGCACTGCACAAAGCCGTGTGCTTGCCGATCAGACAATTCAAGAAAGCCCATTTAAAAAACTCGGCCAACGGGGGAAAGACCGCCCTCACAGTTTTCAATTATAAGAGAGCTCAACTGGAGCCTAGGCGAGAAAGGTCACGAAAGTTGGCCCACCTTTGCAACACGAGGGCCCGCGCTCTGTGGATCAGATCTTTACCCGTGCTTTGAGCCCCCATAGCCCCTACACAAGGATCCGCCCCCCACAGATCAGTCCCTCTCGTGTGCACGACCAGGAGAACCAACGAGTGACCTTTTTTACTCCAGCCTGAAATTCGCATCCAACGCGAATTGAACCCAGGACCCTACGGTGCTACTAAGAGTCATAACCATATGAAACCAAAGTAAACAAATCGAAGGAAAGATCAAGAACGTGAAACCAAAGTAAACAAATCGAAGGAAAGATCAAGAACATGAGCCGCTCGTACACGGTGCGGGAGTGCGTGGGCTCCCGACGTCGCCATCCAGCACTCAAACATCATGCCGTGCCAAGCACGCGTGCTTGCGGGGTGGCGGTGCTCGGGAGGGCGATGACTGCACGGTCCAAGACAACGCGCCACACAGTGCATGGTTGCGGTGCGCGGTAGCGTCCAGCGCGCGCTCGAAGATGAAGGCGGTAGTTCGAGAGCTCCTCAGCGTCCGGGATGCCGCCGCATGGCGACCGGAGTTCATCGGGCTCCCGTACCTCACGAGCCTCGCGGAGTAGCTACTCCACGGTGTGATCTGCTCTGAGAAGGAGGCGCACGGGGAAGAGGCGGGAGTGGGAGCAGCGCACGGTAAAGGCATGAGAAGTGCGGGAGGGATACCAGATCGGGATTTTGGTTTTTTTTTTTTTTTTTGGGGGGGGGGGGGGGGGGGGAATGGAAGAACCTCAATGCGTTTCATTCCGCTTTATCGTCTAGGAAAGAGGGCCGGCACCCTTTCAGTGGGATGAAAGAACTCTCCTCTCTCTTTTTAAATTTCTTATTAAGTCAGCAATTTTGGTGATGTGACAGTTAATCTATTATATATATAATTGACCACGAAAAGAAGCCTCCACGTTCGCTCTCAAGGCCTAGAAATTTCCACGTTAATCCGAGATAATAAGAAGAGAAAATTACCTACCACTGGCATTATGAAACAATTAGTCAGAAAACCTATAAAAATAGCTAAATTTGAATTAATAAAAATAACTAATAATACCCTTCACACCTATTTCTAAATTAGCCACCATGCCATTACGAGTAAAAAAATAGCTAAATTCAGAATAATAAAAGATAACCAAAAATATCCTTCACACCTAAACCCTTACCCTCCATGCCCTTACAAGTCCAAAAAAAACTAGATTTGGATTATAAAAATAGCTAAAAATATCTCTAATCTTATTTTAAAATTTACCAACCATACCATTAAGAGCAAATAGCTAAATTTTCGAATAATAAAAATATCCAATAAACACTTAATTCCGATTTCTAAATACACCGTTATAAAAATACAACGTGATATATGTCTAGCTAGAATGGCACATTATCTTATTTTTAGTATGACACATTTCCTTCGAAAGATTTATTTGTAATACGACAGATTCTTTTTTCCTATCATGAGATATGTTAGTTGTTTAGCATGCCATGTTTGTACCAACCTCACTTCTAAAATAAATCAAATATATTGTTAGATAAATAATAACTCATCTCACACTCAAATTGAGAAACCGTAAGAAATTCTACAATCTATTTTCTATTAATTTATTAATATAGATTGTAAAATATGTAATAACAATAAACTTTGTTAATCATATATAATAATATAAAAATATTTTAAATAGTATAGTATGTCTAGCAGCGTAATTGCGCTGACAGCCATACTAGTTGCCAATGAAAACCCATTGAGACTAGCCTTAGACGTGCCCACACCGTTTACCAGCTGTCTGCACTGGCAGCGATGAGATCACCGTCGTCCTCGTATGAAATGTCTAGTGATTCAAAATTGCTTACGTGTGGGCAGTCTACAAGATACTTTGCGTTGACTGGTGCACCGAACTAGTGAATACTAGTGATCAAAATCCCTTTGTCGTTTGCTGTGCCGCTTGGCCTGCAAAGGAGGATGCACTGGTCAGCCAGAAAAGAAGCAATTTATTAGTATAATAAATCAGTGAGGTCCTGCTTCACGCACCGCCGTCGCTGCCCTCTCATCCTTCCTCTGCCACTTCCTGCCATGGCAGGAGGAGCCGAGGAGAGCTCGGTCCTGCGCGAGGTGAAGAAGCAGCTGCGCCTCGCCGTGCCGCTCGCGGTCGGATGCTTGCTTCAGAAAATCATCTTGACCATCTCCCTCATGTTCGTCGGACATCTCGGCGAACTCGCTCTCGCCGGCGCCTCCTTGGCCACCTCGTTCGCCGGCGCAGCCGGCTTCTACTTGATGGTAACTAAACTAACCGAAAATTCCCTTCGATCGGAACGATCGACCTCTCGTCTTCCCTGTTGCTATTGAGAATTCCCCCCTCTTCTTCCACTGCAATTGATGAATTGAGGAGAGTTCTTGTCAAGCAGATGGGCATGTCGAGCTGCCTGGACACGCTGTGCGGGCAGGCCTTCGGCGGGGAGCAGCACCGCCTGGTCGGTATCTACAAGCAACGGGCAATGCTGGTGCTTGCTCTGGTGAGCATCCCGGTGGCCGTGGTCTGGGCCTACACCGGCGAGATCCTTGTGCTGTTCCGGCAGGACCCGGAGATCGCGACGAACGCCGGCAGCTACGTCCGGTGGATGATCCCGGCGCTTTTCCTGTTCGGGCAGCTGCAGTGCTACGTCCGGTTCCTTCAGGCGCAGAACATTGTCGTGCCGGTGATGCTGAGCTCCGGCGTCACCGCAGCGCTGCACGTGGCCGTCTGCTGGCTGCTGGTGCGCAGGCTTGGTCTGGGCGCCAATGGCGCCTCCCTAGCCATCGTCGTCTCCAACTTCTTCAACCTCTCCGCCCTGGCGCTCTACGTCAGGCTCTCGCCGTCCTGCAAGAAAACCTGGCCGGGGTTCTCTCGGGAGGCGTTCCGCGGCATCCTTGACTTCATCAAGCTCGCCGCACCGTCCGCTCTCATGATGTGGTGAGCGCAAGATATGCCTCCAATTTTTTTTTTCTTGTTGTTAGATCAAGGAGTTAAGTTTAAATTTTACCAGGCTCCACTACTAAATCTGACAAGCCAGAAATTTCAGAACTATGATACTAGCTATTAACAGTTGTTGCTCATTGCCATCTGCTCTGGGTGCAGCTTGGAGTGCTGGGCCTTTGAGCTCCTTGTGCTGTTCTCCGGTCTTCTCCCTAACCCGAAGCTCGAGACGGCCGTACTATCAATCTGGTGATGATCACTGAGCTTTTAGTGTGATTTCCACTTGTTGTTTGCTCTCACGATACCGAGCTCTCTGTTCTGATTCTTGTAGCTTCAACGCTTACGTCTTGGCATTCATGGTCCCAACGGGGCTTGGTTTTGCAGTAAGGTGAGTGGTCCAAACAACATTACCCACGGCTGTAGTTGTAATCACTATGGTACAGGCCTTTTTCCGGCAATGCTGCTTTGGTAACAATATAAAATCTCTCGGTTTCCTCTGCGTTTTTCTGCACAGCATACGTGTTTCGAATGAGCTTGGTGCAGGACGGCCGCAGGCAGCCCGCCTAGCGACCCGGGTGGTCATGCTCTTGTCCTTCTCGCTGGCCTTATTTCTGGCTCTGGTGATGGTGCTGTCGCGTAAACGATTGGGTTACGTGTACAGCAATGTGGATGAGGTGGCCTTGTATTCCTCCAAAATGATGCCAGTTCTCGCGGTGTGTTTTTTGTTTGACTCCATGGAGTCTGTTCTTACAGGTATGTAAGTCAACCCCATGATTGGATTTACCGAGCATGTTCAGTGTCGGGGATATGATAGAACATGACCATAAGCCTGTACTTGGTCTGCAGGTGTGGTTAGGGGCTGTGGCCGGCAAAACATTGGTGCTTTCATCAACCTTGCTGCCTACTACCTTGTTGGCATACCCGCAGCATCCATTTTTGCCTTTATTTGTCACTTCAGAGGAAGGGTACAGTACTATGCACTTCCATTTAATTTTCTTTGGAACAAGTCAAGTTGGATTCCTTTTTTCCTTCCTCAATTGGAGAGGTGCTTTTAAGTGAAGGTTCTAACTTGAACTTTGCACTGAACAGGGGCTCTGGTTTGGGGTATTGTGCGGGATAGCAGTTCAAATGCTTTTACTTCTCTCCATTACACTAAGCACCAATTGGAACAAAGAAGTAAGCATACGTTTGAAGGTTCAACACGTTTGGTTTTATTCTTCTCAGTGAGACTTGTTTGATCTCTCCAGGCATCAAAGGCAAAGGATAGGGTCTTCTGTTCTACTTTCGCCGGTGACGCGAAGACATCAGGTACCCAGCGGGCCAATGAATGCAATTCTATTGGAAACGAGGCTCAAGGAACAACTGAGGTAAAAAAGAGTTCTGTTGATGCGAGCGAAGGTTGATAGAAATGCTGGTAATAAAAGAAATTAAAAGTTAGTGGTTGTTTCATTTTAATAGGCAGTTGCCTCAGTGAGCTTTGCATGTGACATAGGAAAACTTTCAATGGAAAACTTTAATAAGATTGATTTGCTAATTGGTCCTTGTATCACTCATCTTGTACTACTCCTAAACTTAAGTATTTTTGGCTTTGTCTAAGTAAAGTTTTCAACCTGGACTGTCGACAGCAAAAAACCAATAAAGATTGACAACGTTAAAATAACATGACTAGATTCATCGTTAGACCGACAACCATAATATATGACTCTTTATATTTAAAACAAAATCTTTTTATAGATATTTTAGTCAAAGTTAACTCGTAGGGACATCGTCCAGGTGATCTCCGTCGTGTTAACTGAACAAGCCGACTGACAGAGCGGCTCCAGTAATGTATTGGTTCTAGTAGTGTTCAATAAAATGTTGCTCCCAGAGTCCCAGTGTTCAATAAAATTAACTGGCATTGATTTTGCTTGAGCAAGGCATTGCTTATTTGATCAACATAGATCCGGCCCTGCAAGCCAATCTTGGTCTCTTGTTGTTTTAGAACTTACTCCCTCCACTCTTAAATTGTTATCGCCGTTGACTTTTGAGTTGCGTATGACCGTTAATCTTATTCAAAATATCAGCTCAAATATGCAAAATTATATGTTAGTATGTTTTAATTTTCTATATTGATAAAACAAATCATAAAAAATATGATAATTTTTAAAAATTTAAATTTTTTAGATAATGGGAGGATTATATTAATCCCTACCTTCGCTCTCAAGGAAGCTACGATCACACTGGTCTTTACTTCTAAGAAAGTCACAGCCCAAATAAAACCACCAACATAAATTAGCAAACATTAGAAATGCCACCGCAACACTGATGAACAAATAAAAAAAAGAAACAAGAAGAAACATCTCCATTGTGCAGCTTTAATTCTTCCATTGCAACTTGTTGAGCATCTCCAGCAATGGACCTCAAAACAAGGCCTCTACTTTCGTTTTCCAAGCCGGCGTGCAAAAATGAGGCCCAAAATCTAGCTTCAACTCCAGCAGTAAAGTGGCCCAACCCTATTTCTAGTGAAACCCAGTAAAAAAACGGTGGGACCCACGAATGAGAGAGATGATAGGAGGACCCTAAGAATGGGGGTTTGGAGATGGAGTTTGAGAGGGTATGCAAAATGAGAGTCCAAATAGGGTCCCTGTTGGAGATGATTTTTTTGCTCAAGCTCCTAAATAATAGAGTAGAGGCTCAAGTACAGTCCTTGTTGGAGATGCTCTAAGGTCGATCCATTCTCCCGCGTAGGGCCAGACCGTCATGTGAGCGTGTGGCAATCTAATGGCAAAATTGCACCTGTTGATTGAAGCAGCAGACCACCCATGCCGCATCCTGAGGAACCATGTTGAGATGTGCCATGGTTCATAATGTGATGAGTCATTGACAACGAACGAGTTTGAGTTGAACTTGAGGTTCGGGTTTGAATTGCGGGTTTTTGAGGTTTGCATGAGCATGTATATTGATTATGTTTATGGCTAACGGAGTTGGTGAAGGTGATGGGAAGAATGGAGGAGATGGAGAAATGTGTTTGCTTGTCTAATGATGTGTAGGCCAATGGAGTCAACTTGATGGTCAACGGCGAGAGGATCGGGAGGAACAAGCGGGAGGCTTGGGTCCAGGCGATCGAGAGGCCGGGTGAGGTCAAGGGTGATCCACACCGTACGCGTGGCGGACAAGAAGCACAGAGGGTTTCGCGGTTTTGGTCTCAAAACCATGAGGTGATGAGACGCGGGTTGACCAAGTCAAGAGGCAACGGAGGCCGAGTCAAGTGAAGGGTCCCGACGGGGCTGGGACGAGAAGACTTGACGGCGAGGTTCGCGGGACGAGTGACACGCGTCGACATCGAGGTGGTTTCCCTTTTATGCCTCAAAAACCGGCGGACGGACGTTTCCCCGTTTTTGGCCTCAAAACCGGCGGCGGCGCATGGTGGTGTATGTGGCACCATCGCGAAGGTTGCGTCAAGGCGAAGCGAAGTCGTGAAGGCCCGATGGCGTTGGGGGGAAGGAAAAAGAGTTGGACGTTTTTGCCCCTAGTGGTAGTGGTGGGAGTATGTAATACCTTAGGGGTATGTTGGGAAAGAGAAAGTGCCCATATAGGGAGGTGGAGTTGGCTGGCCACCTTGAGCCTCTAGGGACCAAGTCATTTGCATCTAGAGATAGGACTAGCTAGGGGAGAGCTTAGAGAGAAGTGAGAGGAGAGGAACAAGGTGAGAGCTTGTATCTTCAACTTTCAACAAGAGAGGGAGGAAGTGGGCGGCGCCCTAGCCTTGTACCTATGAATCTCGTGATTGAATCAATGGAATTTGTTTGTTTGAATCAATCTCGTGCTCTTGTTCTTCCTCCCCATCTTATTCCCGAATTCATATCTTTTTCCCCATTTTCGGAGCTATTTTCGGGTGATTTTTTCGATCTTCCTTTTGGCTGCGATTTGGGTCGGTTTCTTGGATGGATTCGGAGCTAGGACGTGTGGGAACATGCCTTGATTGATCTTGCACAAGATCTCCCCACGAGCACCTCAAATTTGTGGATTTCGTCCAAGTTTGGCCAAACCTTTGTTCTTCCACGTGATCTGAAATTCGAGGGGATTTGGTTGGGTTTTTGGTATGGATCCACTTGGATGAGGTTCTCCATCATGTCACGCACCTAGGGTTCAAATTTCGTGATTTTTGGAGGTCGTTTGATCGAGTTTCGGATTCTAGTTCATCCATTTTCGCGTGCTGTTTCGAGTCTGCCGGAGTATCGACAAGTTGCCGGCGTATCCGGTAAGTTACCGGAGTATCCGACAGTTTTTCCAGGTCCGGAGTGTCTGGGTTCGTACCGAAGTGTCCGATGGACTTCCAGGTCCGGAGTATCCGGTAATATACCGGAATATCCGGTGGTAGGTCTCGGGTTGAGTTTTCTTGGTTCATCTCGTGGAGTGTCCTTTTGCTTGATTTGTTTCCGCAAGTGTTTCTACATCATCCTTGATCATTCCTAGGGTCAGCACAACACTCCTCATGTGTGTGTGTGATCTTGGTGATCAATCTTGAGGCGGGTTGGGACATAGGCCGAATTCTTTGCAAGAATTTTTATCGGCTCCCATTCACCCCCCCTCTGGTCACCTTCTCGGTCCTTCAATTGGTATCAGAGCCGGTGTGATCACGTGTTGAGCTTAACCGGCTTTGTGATCCGAAGGCGACATGGAGAAAGGTGCGATCAAGCTCTTGGTCTTCGATGGGGAAGATTTTCCCTATTGGAAGTCTCGCACTCAAGCCTATCTCATGAGTCAGGGCATCGGGATATGGAGCATTCTGTAAACCAACTACGAGATCCCGGAGAACATGGAGACGGCGCAACAAGGTGCGATCACTCAATTCGATAACAACTCTAAGGCTGTTAACATCTTGCTTTCCGCCATCGGTAGAAAGGAGTACGATCGCATTGCACACCTTAAGACCGCGCATGCCATATGGGAGACGCTTTGCTCCTATCATGAAGGCACTAACCAAGTTAAGGCAATGCTTAGAGATTCGTACAACAGGCGTACCAGACCTTTGCAACAGCTGCCTGGCGAGTCACTAGATGCTACGTTTGCTAGATTCGGTCCATAGTTGTTCATCTCAGAGCTTGTGGTAATCTTGTTTACACTGACAATGAGCGTGCTAAGCAATTGCTTTACTCACTAGATGAGAACACTTGGGTGTGAAGATCTCCGCACTGGAGGAATCCCCCGACTTTGGCACCTCACCTGCGAGCAGCTCTATAGCAAGCTCAAGTCTCACAGCTCTCTGGAAGTCACGTCCGAACCACAATGCATCCAGTAGTATGGCCTTGATGACTGACTCTATGGTAATGCATCTTATGGGACTAACCCCTCTCACAAATCTACTTTGGAGTTTGCTCTTTCTTCCTTGGTTGCAGCTACAGATGAACAGGTGGAGTCCCTTCCAGAGGAGGATCTCGCCCTGCTGATCAGGAAGTTCAAGCGCTCCTTCAACAACAGAAGAGATAGGAGAGGTGGTGATCCACGTGGCTGCTACGAGTGTGGTGATCCTCGTCACTTCATCGCCGACCGCCCCAAGCGGAAGAAGAAGTTCGACTACACCGATCGCCAAGAAGAAGAACCCAAGAAGAAGACCCACTTCTCCAAGAAGGGCAAGAGTACCAGGAGGAACTTGAGGAGGGTGCTTTCAAGAGCTCTCGTTGCGTCCTTCAGCGATGTCGACTACTCCTCGAGCGACGACATCTCTGGTGCTGAGGGAGAGACGGAGAAGCCCAAGGACAGGAAGACTACTGACTTCACCGGGCTCTGCTTCATGGCGAGGGATGATCACTACTCCGACTACGACTCCGACACAGCCAAGGTAGCTGATGGAGGCCTGGAGGACAAGTGGTTGATGGACTCCGGTTGTTCGCGCCATATGACCGGTGATACTAGATGGTTCTCCAGCCTCACCCCCGTGAAGCAAATTGACTACGTGACATTCGGGGACAACAAAAAAGGTAGAGTAAAAGCAATTGGCGCTGTCAAGGTAAATGACTCCTTCACTCTCAAGGAAGTAGCCCTAATAGAGCATCTCAAGTACAATCTGCTTTCTGTTTCTCAATTGTTGGATGATGGCAATGAAGTGATCTTTAAGAGGAATGCATCTCGTGTTGTTGATTCCACTGGTGATTTGGTTTGCAATATTTCTCGAATTGACAGAGTTTTTCGCGCTGATTTTGTTTCTTCCTCTGGCTCTCACAAGTGTTTGTTTGCTCAACCTTCTTCTGAGCTTTGGACATGGCATAGGAGACTAGGTCACATGAGCTTTGACTTGTTGTGTCGCTTAAGTGGCCTAGGCCCTTATCCGAGGACTGCCTAAGCTCACATTGGAGAAAAATCTTGTTTGTGCACCTTGTCGTCATGGCAAAATGGTTGCCGCTTCTCATCCACCAATCAATTTGGTGATGACTGAGCAGCCTGGGCAATTGCTTCACATGGACACTGTTGGTCCTGCTCGGGTTCGCTCAGCGGGGGTGGGAAGTTGTATGTTCTTGTTCGTCGTTGACGATTTTCTCACTACTCTTGGGTCTTCTTTCTTGAGAGCAAGGATGAAGTGTTTCATCACTTTCGGAAGCTTGGCTTTTAGGTTGTTCAATGAACATCCTGGTGCAATGCGAAGCAATTCGCAGCGATAATGGCACCGAGTTCAAGAACTCCTCCCTTTGATGCTTTCCTGTCGAGAACATGGCCTTGAGCATCAATTTCTGCACCTCGCGTTCCTCAGCAAAATGGCATTGTTGAAAGAAAGAACAGAACCCTTGTTGAGATGGCCCGGACGATGCTTGATGAGCATAGGACTCCGAGGCGGTTCTGGGCTGAAGCTATTAGCACCGCTTGCTATGTTTCAAATCGAGTTTTCTTGCGCTCAATCCTTAATGTGACTTCTTATGAGCTACGCTTTGGGAGGAAGCCAAATGTTTCATATTTGCGTGCTTTTGGTTGCAAGTGCTTTATCCTCAAGCGTGGTAATTTGGATAAGTTTGAGTCAAGATCTTTCGATGGCATTTTTCTACATGGTCATGCTTACAGAGTTTTGAACTTAGAAACTAACACCATCGTGGAGTCCCGCGATGTAACCTTTGATGAATCTATGCCTTGTACAAGTGGTGTTGTTGAGTGTGCAGGTGACAGGAAAATGGAAGAGAGCATCTTTGTAGACGGTGATCTACCGGCTCCAGGTGAAGATGAGGATGAACCACTACTTCCTACTACTTCGCCTGCTCCTGACCCGGTCCCTGCTTCCACAGTTCAAGCAGAGGGTTCCGCAGCAACTACATCCTCTTCGACGGCCGTTGATCCAGCTCCAGCCGTCGTCGAGCAAGCCCCAGCTGTTGTTGAGGGGGAGGTACGCTCCAAGAGAGAGGCCCCTCGACACATCCAAAGTCGACATCCTCCTCATCAAATGATTGGTAATCTAAATGAAAGGACAACAAGGTCGAGGTCTGCTCATCTCACATGCTTTACAAATTCATTTGTTGCCTCATTTGAACCTCGAGATGCTGGACACGCTCTTTCTGATTCCGATTGGGTCAATGCCATGCATGAGGAGCTAGAAAACTTTGAGAGAAACAAATTCTGGACCCTTGTTGAGCCTCATCCCAATGTGAATGTGATAGGAACCAAGTGGGTGTTTAAGAACAAACAGGGTGAGGATGGTCTAGTTTAAAACAAAGCTAGGCTTGTGGCTCAGGGGTTAGCCAGGTTGAGGGCTTAGACTTTGGTGAAACCTTTGCTCCCGTAGCGCGTCTAGAAGCCATTAGAATCTTGCTAGCCTTTTCTGCGTCTAAGGGCTTCAAGTTTTAGCAAATGGATGTCAAAAGCGCTTTTCTAAACGGCTACCTAGAGGAAGAGGTTTATGTCAGGCAACCCCCAGGCTTTGAAAATCCCCAGTACCCAAACCGAGTGTACAAGCTTCAGAAGG